>ML788446.1:303153-333214 GCA_009831015.1 Picea engelmannii
CTGTTACCTCCACTGTAGTGAGGATTACTTTGATTGTTCCCTCTTCCTTGGTGACCTCTGCTTCTTCCTCTGCCTCTCCCTCTGCTGAAGGAGAATTGAGTTTTGAAGGCATTGGAGATTGACTCATCTGTGAGATGCAGTCTAGTCTCATGTGTCACCAGAGAACTAATTAATTCATCTGTTGAAAATTTTGATAGATCCTTGGATTCAAGGATTGCTATTACAACCATTTCAAATTTCTTTGGTAAGCTTCTGAGAATTTTCTCAACAATTCGTTGATCAGTGATGGTTTCGTCAGTCAATCTGATCTAGTTCACGATTCCCATGACTCTGGTCATGAATTGATCCACATTTTCGGACTTTGTCATTCTTAAAGTCTCGAATTGTGTCCTCAAGGTCTGCAGTTTCACTGTTTTGACTTTGTCATTTCCTTGGTAGGAAGATTGAAGAATATCCCAGGCCTGTTTTGAAGTACTAGCGCCTGTGATTTTTGAAAAAATTGAATCATCCACAGAATTCTGAATCCAGAATTTCGCTTTATTTTCTTTGGTCCTCAGAGTTGCCTGAGAAATTCTCTGCGCATTTGTCATGGCAGCGAGGGCAGCTGGATCTAGTTCCACATATCCAAGATCCACTGGATCCCAGCACTCTTGTGCTTGTAGGAACGATCTCATCCAAAGAGACCAAAACTCGTAATTCTTGCCCAGAAGAATCAGACCTTGAGTAGGTCCTAAGTTGCTAGACGACGCCATGATTTTAAATTTTAAAAAAATTCCAGAAGTACAGAGGAAAATTTTGTATTTACCTCCGATCTCAGAAACGTCGATTTTCCAATGGCCGATGGGAGCTTATCGGGCTTGAATTGGCCCTTAGTCTCCTTGCAATGTGACCACGTGCCTTAATTTTAAAGCGCTACTGGCTTTTCCCGTTTTTTGCCTTTCAAAATGCCAAAACGCGAAAAATCGCCTTTGGACAATTCAACGGTCTAGATCTTCTTGTGATCTGACGGTCCAGATCTTATCGCGATATCGCGAATTGGGATTTTGTGAACTCTGATGAAGAGTTCTTCTGTCTCCTCGATTCCCCAATCTCCGATTTTTCGATTGCGTGCTTCCTTTCGGGACTTTCCCGATTCCTCTGATCTCTACCACACGTCCCAACAGTTGGACGGTCGTGATCTTTCCTCGCGATTTCGCGGTTGGAGATGTCTTGGACGTCTCGTCTCCAGGATTCGCGAAATGTCGATGCGCCAATGAGTCTCCCGATCTCGTCCACGTGTCTCCTCAAGATGGATGGCTGCGATCGTTTACGGGGTTTTCACCACAAGGAAACCCGATCTTTTGTCCTCAGAATTCGCGATTTTCCGAATCCCGATACGCCGATGGCGCTTTCCTTTTCGGACTTTTCCCAAGCCCTTGGATTTACGCCACACGTCCTCACAAGATGGACGGTCCTAATTCAACCTTGGGATATCGCGACTTGTGATGCTCCGTTGACACAATGTCTCTGTCAACTTGAAACCCCGAATGCCAAAACGTCGACGGGTTCTTCGATGTCCGCTGTGTGTCCAAGCAAAAGAACGACTGAGATCTTATCGCTATTTCGCGTATTGCGATTTCGCGAGTTTCGAAATCTTGTTCTTTCAAAATCGTGAACTTCGATATGTCGATTTGACGATGCGTTGATCTGCTGCCACCTATCCTCTGATATGGATGGCTCATAAGTCCTCTCGAGATTTCATGATATCGCATATCGGAGTTTTGGAGTGCAATCTTTTGCCCGTCCAACTCCCGATTCCCGATGTGGCGATGAGATAAGATCGATGGCTCACGATCTTTCTTGATCCTACGGTCCAGAAGAACTCAAAATTTCACGGATCACGAATTCTCATGACTGCTTCTGACCTTTACACCTTGCAAGTCACAAAATGCCGAGATCTCGCCACGTGTTTATGGATGGACGGTCTAGATGATGTCGGGATTTCACAAGTCGAAAATTCTCCAGTGTGCTCTAAACGACTAAACGTCGTGCACCTTCTTGTTGATCTAGCGGTTGACGGGCCTCTGCACAAGATCAAACGGTTGAAACTCTATCACCTTTGTCGCGCTCTCCTCGTCCCTTCTGAACTGGTTTCCCGCTACGGATCCATTCACAGGAGGACTCTTATGGCCGCAATTGTTGTTCCTTGAGTGTTTGACGCGATCTTTGCTGAATTTGACGGAATTTTCTCCTGTGGAAGAAAAGATTTGTGAATCTTTCAAAGATTGAAAGAATTTCATGAATTCTTTGTTCTCTGCTCCAATCTTTAACAGATTTGAGTGAAATTTTTGAGTTCTTTAAAAGTTCTCGCCTCCTCCAGCTTTTCTTCATCAATCTTTGACGATTCTTGAAAAGATTACAAGAATCTTTATTGTTTCTTCTCTCTCAATCTCCGCTTCCTCATTCTTTCAAGCGTAGTACGCTCTGCAACCTCGCGTGAGTTTCTTACGACAATCTTTAGAGAGTATTACAGACATCTTTCCAAACCTTGTGAAAAGTCTGTGTCGCGTGCTCTCAAGATGCGTGTAAGCTCTACGCTATTTAGGATCGTGCTGCTCTCCGGGCTGTGTGAAGAGGCTTACTGCTGAAGCTCTGATACCATGATAAATTGTGAAGCAAGAAATGCAGAGAAAAAATAATACAAAATGAAGAGCGTAAGAGATTACATCTGAAGCCCCTTTACAATGAGGGAAAATAGTTGAGCTAAATAGGCTCAAGCAAAACAAGAATAGAAAGTACAGCTGGCAGTGTACAGTCAGACTGTTGAGGGTACAATATATTTAACAAAATGGGCCCTCAGCCTTCCCTCTCTTTCTTGTCAAACTGTCAAATCCATAATCAATTTTATACATTGAATGACATGAAGCCTGCAATAACACATCAAAGATATCAACCAAATAAGTTTTAGAAAAATATATATTTTTATTATTAAAAAAAATACATATTGATTTCATGTGTTACACATTCGATATAGAACACAAATTTAAAGTCAACAATAAAATAATACAGAGTCAATGAGCAAACTCATTGCTATAGTCCCAATGCTTTGGCAGAGACTAATAATAATTTCTAAACAAAACTTTCCTCCATTTTTTTTTTGAAAAAGAGAGTGAATTGATACCCATGGTGAAGGAGAGTGAATTAATACCCAAGGTGTAAGGAATTTAATGCATTTAGCATTTTAAAAGAGGTGGCATGATAGTGAGTAAGGAGTGAGTAGGGTTACACAGTAACAATAGTGTTGGCACTCATCACACATCCAAGTTTAATACTTTTAAGTGACAACCTTTTTATTGGAATAATGTGCATTTGTAATGTGGTGATGGTGCCTGAGCCTTGGCAACAAGTAGAGCATATCGTGATAGCTTCAACAAGTAGAGAAGATCCTGAGAACTTCTCCTATTATGTGGAAATAGATTGTCGAAAAGTAAACAAATGCCTAATATCTCCACTACTTTGATAAAATAATCGAGTTAGCTAATAATGTTGTTCATATGATATAGTATTTATCGTACTTAATGAGTAAGGATTTGATTTGTTTGAAATATTTGAAATCCTCCAGATTTGATTGGTGTATCACTCACAACTCTCCAATATGAATCGTAAAATTACTTGTTTGTTTTCGTTGATTTAACAATTAAATCGTTCATAAAATACATCAATAAAGAAGTAATATTTTATGCATGTCTCTTGAGTCAGAGCACACTATCTCTTCAAAACACAAACATGAAAGGTAAAACCGTGTATAACACTATGCCTCATGTTGAGCACCTTTGAGAATTCATCAACATTGCAGTGGAATGCATAGAACAAACAAACACTTTTCTCAGTGACATACACTAGTAAAGTTGTTGCATATCAAAACCAACACTACACGTGATCCATACTTTCATGTTTGTTGTGTGTAGCCTTAACTTGAGCGTATTCACCAACTATGGAATACTATGAAACAAACAAATGATGAGATGAATATTTTCCAACCACTAATACCTTAGCGGACGTCTCCTCTTTTGCAAAATGAAGAAACCATTGTGTATATCAACAATACATAAATAGGAATGCCCACCATAAATCAAATGCATAGATACATTTTTGAAGATGAAGAAAAACCCTCTTAGGACCCAAAAAATAAACTCCAAAAAGCCAATAAAACTTGAAGATACAACAGTTTGTAAATGCAAAATTTTCACTATTCTTCCCTCTACATTGGTCGAGATGGAGAAGAATGGTAAACTCATAAATAATTCTTTATGTATATATTTTTTGGTTCACCCAAGAAGATTGGAACTACAAGATATGCATAAATAACATTATGTGTATCTTTTTTGCTTCACCAAAAAACAACATGCCTCATTCCATTAACACACTCTCGTGAGGGATATGAGATCAAGAGGGATAGAAAATCAAGATAGCAGAGGGATATAAGATAAACATGGGATATAAATCAATCCTTGCATCAATGCACCCACAACTGGTACACCGACGCTCACTAAAAACGCACGCACAATAAAGGTTTGTTTTTTATATGAACATATTCATATTAAAAACACATGCACAACTTGTAAAGAAACACATTCATAGCTAGTAACCCATGACACCACTCATCCACCATAACAATAGACACCTTAAACACCTTTGTTATGCTAATCATCTTAAAGACTATTTTTAATGAAGAACGAACATCTTTTGTCATGCAAGAAAGTTAATCCTTGAAATCACAACCTTTCATATATTGTGACGACGAATAATATTCCGACTATATGAAATTTTGTCCTTTAAAAACCCGTATGTGATTAAAAGTCCATTATTTATGGCCATTTCCAATAGGTGTATGCCTGTCGGCGTAATTATAAAAACAATGCATTTAAAACATCTTAATCACAATAACCTTCTTTCTTTTGGGATTTAGTCATATACTCAAACAAGAGGTTGTAATGGTTTATGGGTTTCTTGTTCATTACCTAAAATAATTTCTCATGGTAAGACAAGTTCTTGGCACATGGGTAGGTGAGATACTTCAATCATAGATCCTTTAAGGTAGTTCACGCTTTTGTGGGGCATCTTTGAATTTTTTTTTGACAGAAGACATTGGGCGAGGATCCACATTTGCATAGGTGAGTAAGGTGATATCCATTATAAACTATACAAGGGAACTTAGGATTGCTTCTTTGTTATATATATTTCTCAACAATATTAATGCCCATGACATGACTTGTAGTGGTTGGTTTCTTTCCCACGGCATGACTTGCAGTGGATGGTTTCTTATCACCAATATGACTTGTAGTGACTAGTGTGTTTCCTCCAACATGACTTGCAGTGGTTAGTTTCTTGTCTCCAATATGACTGGTAGTCACTAGTGACGTGTCTCCAACATTCCATGCAGTGGTTGGTGATTTATCTCTTTGTTTTTTCTTATTCTTATTGTTCTTTCTCTTTTTATTCCTTCTAGACTTCTGGTTACTAGGAAATGGACTTTCACCAGAAGAGGAAGAAGGAGGAGAAATAGATTTTATCGACAAATAATTAACAGGAGTATTTGAAACATTTGAAATGGTCATCAACCAAACCAACTCCCCCCAAAAAAATCCCAAAACATTTGAGATGGCCATCAAAAGGGCACCAACATTTCAAAAGTACGTAAAAGTGCAAGGGTCATGTTTGGGAGGGGTCCTTTTTGGGAGGTGCAAAGGGAGTGTTAGTGGGATATGGTAGCACTGATCCCCCCCCCAGATAACTGCCCCCAGGGACATTGGTTCCCCCAAAGACATGATTTCCCCCAATATTAGGGAAAACATTAGGGTTAGGACCAAACTCAAGGTTAAAATTCTAACCAAAAGGAAAACCACCAATTGGTATTAATTCCAAGGCCTTGCCCCTCACTGAACATAGGTGTGGGAGCTTTCAATGATGCAATGGGTGTCCTAAAAATATGTTTACTCATGGAAGGAAAGGAAAGGATGTTTCTAGCAGCATTCCCCAAGTGGAATGATTGGATTTCAAAGGCATAGATATGTGAGTACCCATCCCAATAAGTGGTGGCAAGGAGGTGTTCATCATGACTTCTCCCAACAAAGTTGGGGATGTACAAGTAGGTCCTCCCCTATTGGATGACCAATTAATCCTTTCCATGGTATGAGGATTAATAATGTAGGAAAAATAATCACCAAATGGTTTATTCATCCAAATGAGTAAAGGGACTACAATATTGGAAAAGATGTCGATCAACCACATAAATTTTTTTGTTTTAAATAAAAAGAAAACAATAACATATGGCCAAATAGACATAAAATTCATGAAATAACACACCCATAGAAAATCGAAGCCAACAAAAAGAAAACCAATGGATAAAAGTGATCCGGATTATTTTCGGCATGAAATGAGATCGGATATATAATAAAGAAATGCACAGAGATATCGCAGATATTCAATAATATAATAGAAATGTATTAGAGATGCAACCATAAACACAGATATATAGTAATACAAGATTTCTATTAATGAAAGAAATGTACAAAGACTGTAAAAATACAGAGTGAAAGACTCGCTAGAATGGTGGCAACTTATCTCTGAGAAGAGATGTGACGGCTACTCGCATTCGCAAGAAGATGATTACAATGAGGATCTAAAGGCATTTTTACAATAAGAAGGAATGTCAAAAACCCTAGACATCCAAAAACCTAACCCTAGGAGATGAAGCGCCAAAAGTCATGTGGGCCCCATTTGGGTAAGTGAGTACATCAACTTCTCGGGGTTGTAACTTTTGCATACGATCTTCATTTTAGGTGTGTGATAGCTCGTTGGAAAGGTATCGTTGAGGAGATTCATTTTGGGGGCTCAATAATGCCTTTGACTATCATATATAACCTCTATATTGAAAAACATTCATTTGGGCCCTCAAAATAACACCATAAGTTAAAACCTGCTAAAAATAGTAAATTGTCAAAATTGCCAGAAAACTATTTTAAGCCAGTTGGAAAAGGTGGGTGGCCACTGATATCCACTTGGATCAATCCTCCCTCCTTAGGAAGAAATGGTCTCCATTGCGTTGAGTTCTCAGGGGAGAGGGAAAACCATTTGTTGGATCTGCATCTTGGTGAGCTGCTTGTATTGTTGGAGATGTTGCGCTGCTTAGTTTATGGAAGTTTGTCATGAACCTGTTGAAGCTGAGGTTATTCAAAAAGTCGAGCTACATGAGAGGAAGGTGTGCAGAGGGAATATTTGTGCTTTTCTGCAACCTTGTCGACCTTCTTCTGTTGGATAGAAGGTGCAGGGGGCGAGGCTGTAGTGGTTACAGTGTCCTTTTGTTCCGCTTTTGAACAAATTGTGAAGAAGCCAAATTTTGTAGTATGAGATACTATCTTGTGACACTTTTTAGGTGGAACAATAGTTGGAACTACCTCTGGTATTCTGTAGAGAGGACCCCCCAAAGTAACAATGACACTACGAGGTCGAGACTCATAAACAACATGGCGTCTCCACATATATGGTTGGCCCAAGAGAACATCACAGACATCCAGCGGGGAAACATCACATAATACCTCATCCTTGAAGGGTTGGATGTCGAATGACAATCGACATTGTTGGCTGACATGAAGATCTCGTTCTTGCCGAAGCCACCTGATGTTGTATGGCTTCGGGTGTGGTGTTGTCGACAATCCCAACTGTTTGACGACCTCTGCTAAGATGAGGTTTTTCTAGCTTCCGCTATCAACAATAAAATGCAACAGGGTCCCCTTCAGCCTCATCTATGAATGAAAAAGGTGCTCCCCCTCTTCAGGATCAGTTGGTTCTTCTGGTTGAATTGTTGTGGTCATGACAATAGCAGTGGGGTCTGTGTCGATGATCTGTCCTTTACCCGTATTTTCATAATCAGATTCTGAATCAAGGTTCGTCTCCTTGTTTTTGATGTCGGCCATCAATGACTATTTTGAGCGACATTCATCGGTGTTGTGCCAGGGGATTTTGTGGAAATCACACCATTTTCCAATGTCCTTCTTTGTCTTCCCGTGACCCTTCTTTTCCTGTGTCTTGGACTGGTTTTCAGGAGACTATTTTTTAGGGCCATCTTTGTCATACTTTGGTTGTTGCAGATTTGCAGACCCGAATTCTCGTTTGTTCTGGTGTTTAAATTTTTGCTCAATTTTAACAGCATATTGATAAGAAGCACCGAGTGATGAGATGTCTAGAAAATCCATTCCAGTCTAGATGTATCTGTGTAGAGCCCCACAGTATTTCAGAACCAATGTCGCTTAGAGTCTTTGATACCCAGCTTGGTGCGCAAGGTATGGAAGGTATTGGTGAACTCCGGAACTGCTTGGAACCTCTCTTTCCGCAGTGTGGTCCATCTCATGTACTGGTCCTCATAGTTTCCAACATGGTAATACTGTTCCTTTACCGCATCCACAAAAAAATCCCAAGTGGGATCGATCCCATATATTCCAGAATCCTCTGTGGAAATTTGCTCCCAGCAAGTTTCCCACCAATGTTTGACATGAGGGAGAGCTTTAAGGAGTGCGAAGGTGATATTTTCTTTGTCGGAAAAGTTGTGAACAAACAAATAACCTTCTAGCAGAGTTAAACATTTTTCTAGGGCTTCTGCATCTATCTGTCCTTCAAATACAAGAATATCAAAATTAACTTGTACCTTGAAAGGTGAGGTGCCTCCAAAGTGGTCGCTTGATGAAGATGCGCCTGATGCTATCGGTAGGCATTTAAGGATTTGGGCAAAATTCTCCATCATTTCGTCCCTCTATCGCATGAGAGCTTGCTCAAGCAACAGATTGATAGGATCTTCTACTCCGTCATTTTTCTTTTCTTCCGCCATTGAGGGTTTCTTGGGTGTGCGAGAGTGATTGTCTTCAAGAGAGACAAGCTCGAGACCCAACTTGCTATACTCGGACCTCGTCGGGGACATGCACTGAAAAAAATGATCAAGAGCAGCTTGCTCTGATACCACTGCTTCGAATTATTTTCGGCACGAAATGAGATCGGAGATATAATAAAGAAATGCATAGAGATATCGTAGATATTCAATAATATAACAGAAATTTATCAGAGATGCAACCGTAAACACAGATATACATTAATACATGATTTCTATTAATGAAAGAAATGTACAGAGACTATAAAAATACAGAGTGAAACACTCGCTAGAATGGTGGCAAATTATCTCCGAGAAGAGATGTGACGGCTACTCGCATTCACAAGAACATGATTACAATGAGGATCTAAATAGTAAATTGCTAAAATTGCCAGAAAACTGTTTTGAGCCAGTTGGAAAAGGTGGGTGGCCACCGATATCCACTTGGATAAAAAATGGGCCTTCTGAAAACCAACCCCCTAGGTGAAATCAAGTCCCCAAAATGTTGGCTAGCGAAGGTGTGAGGAACAATTACAATAATCCGAACATGACAACCCTTACTAGTGCAAGTACCTTCATGAAGATAGGCACCCTTCAAGGGGTTGAAGTAGAGGTTTGATGTATATCCCAGGTACCGCAAGCACTTCCCACTTGTAGTCACCTATGTAGATACCCCTAGGAAAATCCACTAAGGTTACCACCTCACAACGGAATGGCTAGACAAACTGTCATGGGTCGGACCACATGCATGGGCAGGGTAGCTAAGCCCAAATATTCAACAAGTTTTTCCTCCCATAGGGGTATTGGAACTTATGAAACCCTAGTACATGTAGTAGTCCAAGTAGTCTAACAAACACAAAGACAAATAGAGAGGGGATATCACTCCTGTTTCCCCAATGTGACCTACTACTTAACTTCTATGTTATAAGAGCTCCCAACACACTCATTGAAACAATGGATTTTTCACTCATTAATGACTTCTAAGTTCATTTTTGTGTCCTTGGAGAATCAACTCTCCAACCCTGCACCAAGGCCCTAAATCCTAGTCTATGTTGGTTTGTTGTAAAAAGAAAAAGTCTGATCATTTTTACATTAAGATTTTTTTCTTTTTCAAGGATATTAATTACATAGAGGTAGTGGAAGAAACTTTGAATGTTGTTTGTGACTCTTTTCAAATCTAAAAGGTATAAAAAATGAATGCTAAGAAGATGCAAGTTTCATTTTGATGAATGTTATCTAAAGGAAAGTAAGTACTTTTCACTTTTCATATCTTTCTTTTTAAGTTGAAAATCAACAACCTTATCCACTGTCAATATACTCTAAAAAAACACCCAAGTGAATGAATATAATTTCACAAACTTGTTGGAATAATGATTCATTTATCATATTCTAGATGTATTTTTTATTGTTATTTGTTATGTATAGAAAGTATAACTAAGGTTAGGAAATATATTTGAGTGATTCATGGAGAGATTATTGGAGAGATTGTAGGATAAGATGATTTCTTGTAACATCTTCTCTCATTGTATTTATTCATGCTTTGGTAATGAGAAAGGTTGAGTTGAGTGTTCACTATTATTTGTTTAATTGATCCATTATTATGCTGGTGTATTTCTTCATTTGGTATCAGAGCAATAGGTTTCTCATGCTACTGTAATTATGAGGTATTGCCATTATCCAATTGAGGTTGAATTGTTTTGTGTATTTTTTCGAGCAATGTGGAGTTGTTGTGTGGGGAAGAGCGTGAGAGTCTACCCTGAAACATGGAGCATGCATGATACAGTAAAGTGTGAAGAAGTGCATGGAGTTTGCAGCAAGAAGTACGTGGAAGAGGAGTTTGTAAATGGTGTGTTTGTTGTGTGCGATTGGTGCATTTGTTGCATGGAAGAGGCTTAAACTCATGGTAATATAAAACTACAGGATCAAATGTTGATAAGGAGGAAGCATGAATTAGCTCCAATTAGCAACGGACTGGTGTGGTGAGCATGGATTGAGCATAGATATGCGTGGAAATACTTGCAAGAAGACTTTCAACAACCGTGTGATTGCCAAGAGCATGGAGATCTGGTTGTCTTCTTTCATCATATTAATAGCAGTTACAAGGATGAATGCTACTATAATCTCTTTATTCAAATAACACACAGTTTGGAGAATTGTTTGAATGGCGTGATGTGTAGCAAGATTGGTTCAATAGTCGAGGATATTGATATGAAGGGACCAAGGCATTGACAACAAGATATGATTGACTGTGGTGTAAGAACATTTCCATGGATTGGTATATAATTATTGAAATATGGGAGTGAATCTTATTAAATGAAGGTATGCACATATATTCATAATTATTAAAATGTACGTGGGCCGGTGTAGATTGTAAGATTCTTATTATTAAATGGTGGAGAGGCTTTTTCCTTTTGTATTTATAAAGAATGTAATGAGAGAGAATTATTGCTCTATGTTTATGAGAGAATAAATGTAATTTTTGTTAGTGAAGGGAGATATAAGAAGTGTTGATTGGAATCCTTTGGAAGAATTGAGCTTTTAGCTCTTCATTGTACTCAAACATTAATAAAAGAATTATTTTTTGGTGGTGGATGAGTCCCGATTTTTTTGGGACATTGGTTCTCGTCCCGGGCGAAGTGGGACACTATGTTGCTTTTGTGTATTATCTCTCATTCGTTCTCTCTCTCTCTCATTCTTATTCTTCATGGCATAAAGCAATATTGTGTTGCCTAAACTTGTTGGCACAAATTATTTCTATATTAATCAATATGGATGCATTTCAATATTAGGTATCTCAAGCATCTATAAGGATAAAGTCTCTTGTTTTCACACTTTTTTAAATGCATAAATTCAACTAAAAATTTACATACAATAACTTGGAAAGCAATGAAACCCTACTTGTAAGGATTAAGAAAATGCCAATTTTTTTTAGGATTAAGGTAATGCCAATATTTTTTGTCCATCCCTTCAAATTTGAGGAATACACATCATGTATGTACAAATACAAAAAGTACACGTTACATTCTAGTACATCACATTTTATAGAATGACTTACACATCTCCTTTACTCAACGAGGACCAAGGAAGAGATCAAAGTTGGCACAAAAAGATGCCATCAATATAAAAAAAAACAATTGTTATGTTCCATTATTTTGGATAAACCAACGTAGATCCATCTTCAATCCATATCTATTGTGTAGAGAGGCATCAAATCCCTCAAGATGAAAACCTTTTCTTAGAATAAAAAACTTGAGGAATGTTTGCATCTCGAAGGATTTGATGCCTCTCAACACATGATAGATCCAGATTTAAGATGGATCTATGCTGGTTCTTAATATATTAAACTAACATAGATCCATCTTAACCCTAGATCTATCAAGCGTCAAGAGGGATCAAATCTTTCGAGGGGAAAACCTTATTTAAAGTGAAAAACATGAGGAAAGGTTAAATGTTTTCACCTCAAGATATTTGATCCCTCTGGGTGCTTGATAGATCTGAGGTTAATATGGATCTATTCCGGTTTACTTCAAACTAATATGTCTCTCTTCATCTTGCTCTCACTATATATATAGGTAATATATAATTATTTTACTTGAGGTGGACATTAAAATATATTATTTAAAGATGACATTAAAATATTCTTTTTTATTAATATACTTATTAAATTCTACTTGTCAACTCCATATTGAGCATAGAAGGAATCACACATCTCCATCATACTAGGTTGTAGAAAGCACCTTGTTATCACACAAATTGTAGGTTGGGGAAAGCCCAAACCAAACCACAAGAGTGTGACGACTATGGGAGTAACTACCCATTCTCACCTTAGGTAGACACTCCCCTCACTTTAGTGATGATAAATCACCACAAGGGAGGAATATTGGTGACCCTAGGGGATTGAGATGGAAAGTGAGAATATGATGGTGAAAACCCTCATAGGTCAAGTTTGGAGGTGAGGAAAAGGCTTGGAATATAGTCTTGTTGATGAAGGATGGTTTCCAAAGTATTGTGTACTTGAAAGGCAATGTTAAACCTACCCAAAACAAGAAACAGATAGATACACAAGCCTTTAACCAAAGGGGAACAAGAAAGAAACCTTGTTGTCCCAAAAATGTCGCAACACAACTATACATTATTGATATATATATATATATATATATGCAATGTAAAGTATTAATAGATGCAAAAGTAACCATGCAAAACACCATATAATTATTGAGTAATCAAGTCCTAGTCACATAGATAATATCCCAATATTGTAGCACAAGTTTTGATGGAAAAATTGGGCTGAAAATTGATGTTATCAGAAATGTATTAGGGAAGCCTTGTGTCTGTATAAAACTTGTGTTACCAAAACAAGTTCTAGCCATTGAAATCCACAAGAAAAGCACTTAAATGAAATCCCTTGACAAGAAGAATAATTAGCACTATTTACTTGCAATTTTCAGCGGTAGAAAGAGTGACAACAGATGATTAAAGATTCTTTTGTTGCAGCCTTAATGGTTTTAGATTTTAGTTTATAAAAACAAAATAATTAATAAGCTAAGCTAGACGCCCTAGTGGCTCAAGCAAGCTTATAGCATGTAGAATGTAATATCTCAACAATTTACATATTTCAATGCAATGATTTTATTTCTTCAGTGCAAAATAGACTAGTTCCTTTATCAATTGTGTTATGGAGTCTCTTGTTGTAAGAAATAGGGTTTGCAACTTCTCTAGGGGTGTAAGCCCTTTTACTTCCTAGAGCATGCAAAACCTAGTGAGGTAAATCTAGTAGGGTGTAAGCCCTTTTACTCCACCTAGAAACCTTTGTAATATCTTATCCACTAAAAATAATGATAGATATTTGTAGAGGGTGTATTCCCTTATACTCCTCCAAGGGTTTATACAAGACCAACCATGAAAGAAGAAGAAATACTAACAATATACATAAATTACTTACCAATTCCAAAAAAATAGCAAGTAAAACCCTTATCTACCAAGAATATTCCATCATACATGCAAGATCTAGGAATTCAAGAGATAGCGCACCACTTGTTCCTCCAATAGACATTTTATACCATCACAAAAGCATCAAAGAGAGAGAGATGTGATTACCCAAGGAGGGAAAAAAATCCAACCAAGAATTATGTAATTCTCAAGTGTTATGATATGATAAAATGAAATGTCTTGATCTTTATTTATACAAGGTCATCTAAACAAATTTTATCCACTTAAGTTAGGGTGAAACACAATTTAGAGATGCCAAAATTCTCTAATTTCTCCTTTACAAATCAAAAATTAACTTTATAATTAAAATAAACCCTAAATAATGACATCATTCCATTTAGGGGTGATGTTTTGGAATTTTGAGCAAGTTGTTGAGTTGTTGAGGGCGACGTCAGACCTCCAAAGGCCATGTGCCACCTTTCCAAGCACTCTATTCCATCAACCATTCCAAGTCATCATCAAATCATCACCACCATCACCAAACCTTAGCCCCAAGAATGATGCCATGCCCTAAAAGTGACGCTTCGAGCCTTTGAGGTCAAACGTTGGGCAAGAGTGGTCTATCTCTACTTCTTCCAAGTGTCCTCTCATGCCTCCAAAAGAAACATTCCTCAGCCAAATGTCCAAGGAGAGGGGGAGAAACATCCATCTTGCAAGCTCCACGCCCCAAGTGAAGGTCCAAGTGACCTTGTTCCTTCACGAAATGACTTATTCTTGTCAACCTCCCTACAAAGACAAGAAAATTCAACCTCCAAGGGATCACAAGTCATAAGCATCATTTCAAGTAATCCATATATAATAAAAGAACCACCTGAACATGTGCATCAAAACCCCCCTTTCAAAATAAACATTTGCTCAAAGACCTTATGAAAATTGCCAAATTTAGGTATGGTAGGGTTATCATGATGACCTATTGGGTGAATCATTCCCCAAGTCAATGAGTGTTTCTCAGGTGGACCCTCTCTAAGTCATGTGAAGAGTATGAGGTGTATGGGGGTAATACTTTTGGGCATGGTTTTCCTTGACATATAGTGCCTCATATTGTCTCGTTTTTGGGTTCCTTTGTAGAGGGTGTGCCGCCCTTCGTCTGTGATGCATGATTTTTCCAAGCCCTTTTTTCCATTAATTTGTTAGAGTTCTTCCAAGTTGAAGTTAAAATGGGACTTCTACCTAATCATGAAAAACATTTCCCACTTTAACTCTACCTTGGTCACACTATGCTTCCCCAAGTTGGAGACGATGTGTGGGACTTATACCTAAGCATGAATAACATTTCCCACACATGCTCTAGCTTGGTTGGCATGTTTAATTAATTATTTATTTTATGGGTCCCTCAATTATTGTGAGAAACATTTCATTGTTCTCGGGATTGTTGGCCAACCGTCTGAAAGGTTTATGATTGAATTTCTTTTTCCAGCTACAAGCCTCTTGGCCTTCAACCCCTTCTTCCCATGAAATGAGGTATAAGACCTTCTTGGGTCAATGTGGCCCGAAAAAACAAAATATGAGGAAACAAAGGGAAAGAAACATGGAAAGTGGTAAATATGTGCGAGAGTGGTATGATGACTCATCAAGGGGAACCCCTAGTAGCAACCTTTTCCCCAAGGGTGACCACTTAATAAGACAACATTTCAACCACCAATGTGAAAGATGGCAAAGAACATAATTCCCATGAAAACCTTTTCAAAATAAAGAAAGGACCCTTTGAAACATATTCAAATTATTCATTTATTACAATGACACTTACCTCAGCACTAGACTCGTTACCTCATGGAGCAAGACCTTCCATCCTCTGTGAGCCAAGCTGGTGTGGTGAATGGTGCAACCATCATTCTCATGGTGATGACTGGTTTGATGTGGGGCTCTTCTTGTTGGTCTATATCTCGGTACACCATTTTTTCAACCTGAGGTCCTCAAGACATCATCTCCTTAGTTACCCCTAAAAATGAGGGGTAAAACACCTTTCGGTGCAATAAATTCCAAGTGTCAACTACATATCAAGCACAGAAGGAATTACACATCTCCCTCATACTAGGTTGTAGAAAGTTCCTTTCGAGGAAATAGTCTCGCCACATATATGCGTAGAAGTCTCTACTAAAATGACTAAGTTGGTGCATATTCTTTGAATATTAGTGTAGTTGAGAAGGACCAGTATGGAATATGACGTGGTGTGAGATGAGCCTTCTATTTCGTGTGACCACAGTCATATGAAATCAATTCCAAGAGTTGAGGAATTAGAAAAGGATTCTTTCATGTTATTTTTGGGACTGAAGAAAGGCGTTTGATGGTGCCATCGAGTCATATATATCATCCCCTATCTGTTGGTTTGCTTGATACCTCAAATGAAGAGTTGGATTTTAAGAAGACCGATGTGCTCAGGTTTTCGTGTGATATAGAGATATTTCTAAGGGTGCTCTCTTTGCTTCAAAAGAATGGATGGATTGTTGGTGATTGATCAAATCTATTCCTAGAGATGGTGTTAATTGATTCTTCCTTTTATTTATTTAACTATTCAATTTAAATGTTTGGATTATCTATACTTTTTAACTTTTTTTTATGGGTTTTATCTATGGTTTATCTATGTGGAGTATCCTTATCTCAATTGTAGATTCATCACATCCAATCCAATGGATATAATGTTGGTTTGCTTGATACCTCAAATGAAGAGTTGGATTTTAAGAAGATCGATGTGCTCAGGTTTTCGTGTGATATAGAGATATTTCTAAGGGTGCTCTCTTTGCTTCAAAAGAATGGATGGATTGTTGGTGATTGATCAAATCTATTCCTAGAGATGGTGTTAATTGATTCTTCCTTTTATTTATTTAACTATTCAATTTAAATGTTTGGATTATCTATACTTTTTAACTTTTTTTTTATGGGTTTTATCTATGGTTTATCTATGTGGAGTATCCTTATCTCAATTGTAGATTCATCACATCCAATCCAATGGATATGGATCAAAGTCAACAATTGACTTTTATCCATAGCCATTAGATGCCTAAATCTACAATCTATTGTCATTATTTCAATAATTTCAAAAAATAATTAAATATTGTCATTGTACAATCTAACAATTTTCAATCTTTGTTTTCCACTCCTTATCAACTCTTCCTTTCCCTTTGTATGCATTCAAACCACTTACTTCCCTTTAAATCCTTTGCATAATCATTATCATGAGTTCCTTCACCCTAACCATCTCTTTGGAAACAAACTTTCTAACCACTTTCCATATTTTCATAAAGTGTCTAGACCTTTTTCTTTTTGACGTCCATTGGTTTGAAATGATTCCTTTTAATTTGATCATTTATTCTAACCTTGAAAAGATGTTTTTCAACTTTGTTATGTTTTAATATGATCCTTTATAGATGAAACCTATCTCCTTAGGAGGCTTTTGGTCCCTCGACCTTTTTCTTTTTGACGTCCATTGGTTTGAAATGATTCCTTTTAATTTGATCATTTATTCTAACCTTGAAAAGATGTTTTTCAACTTTGTTATGTTTTAATATGATCCTTTATAGATGAAACCTATCTCCTTAGGAGGCTTTTGGTCCCTCCAAATCATAGAGAGTTTGCACTAGATTTGGAAACATTCCCTACACTCATTCTCTTTTAAAAGACTTAGTCTTTTTGACAACTATTTATTAACCCAATTTGCAATAGTTCATGTGATCCTTGTTAAATATAGTCTTTTAACAAATCTATCTAATTTTCCAACACCGAGTCACTTCAAAATCATTTGTTCTATCCTAAAGCTGAACTCAAGTGAGGTTTGAGTCATCGATAAAAGAAATTCTAATGCATTTTAACTATTTTATCGAACATGTCTTACGGGAGAAGTTGGAAATAACGATAATGTTTTTTTCGAATCCTCAACTATCATGGATGGCTTGAATACTTTTAAGTTATTAGCATTAGTGAGAGAGTAAATATTCATATAGATCAATCTTGAAAGCATTATCTTCCATATTTTGAATGATTATGAAAGAAGCATATTAAATTGTTTTTATTTTTTAACCTTTTCTTTTTAGTTTCCTCTTACTAAGATATAAGATTACCATATTTTTTTAATATAAAGTGATGTGATGTCTAATGTTGAGAATCATGCTCTTTGTAATGTTATTGTAAACTAAGAATATGTTCTTAGACTTGCCTATGAATCTATTGAATTCTAGCAACCACATTTTATTTTTCATCAATACCTTTAACACATTGCTCCTAACAATTTTAGAGAATGATAGTCAAAAGGTGATTTATGAATGAATTCCAGGAATAATTCAATAACAATTTATTCATTGAACCATGAATGACCCAATCATAATGGCAATCATAATGGCGTTATATGTATGACAAACTTTCATCCCAAGTGTTTCGATTTCTTTGATTGTAACGATCCTATAATAGTTATACTAGAGTTGAAATCACAATTTGATTTTTCTATTTTTTTTTTTTTTTTTATGGAAAGTGAGGGTCCTTATCATCTTACCATTTATCATTGCCCATAATGTTGTTTATAATTTCCTTAAAAACCTTATATCAATTTCACATGAAAGGGTTTATTTTCCACTAAACCTATGAAAACACTCTAACCATGTATTTCCTCTGAGTAAGGATTGAGCTCAATGAAGGATACGAAAAAAAAAAGGATAAGAAAAAAAAAAAAACCAAATTGATATCTCTCATAGTTTCAATATTAAAACAAGGATCAAGTATCTAGTTTATCAACGAAAGTGTGGTGGAGAGGTTATTATATTAGTCTTACAACACTCCTAAAAACCCTTAAAAAATTAGTGTGTAAGGATCTTACTACCACTCTAAAAACCCTTAAAAAATTAGTGTGTAAGGATCTTACTACCACTCTAGCCCTTGATGAATTCCCATGGTTAGGTCATCATCATACTCGATAGTGGTACCTCTCTATAAGGATCTTATTACCACTATAGCCACTAATCAACATGCATAGTTAGGCCAATATCATACTTGTTAGTGGTGTCCTAAGGGCTCTAAATGCCAATTTGCAAGCATAAATGAGAATTAGTACCCCTCGGTTGGTTAATTACACTCCCAACCTCATAGATCCACTTTTGCAAGCATAAATGAGAATTAGTACCCCTCGGTTGGTTAATTACACTCCCAACCTCATAGATCCACTTAGAGTATGTTAGAGTAGCAATCAATTTTCCCTCCCCAAAATCAAAATATAGAAAACCAATTTCTACTTAAAGAAGAATTTTCAATAATCCTTCAATGGTCATCCCCTCAACACAGGGCATGACTTTTCTTTTTAAAAATTTCCAAGTGTCAAAACACTTCTCAAGGTTGGGTATTCAATTTCCCCTTATGTAAGGCCAAAATTAAGCCTATGGGTAAAATTACAAGTGTCATAAAATGGATAAAAGCAAATCATAGTTCATTTCCTTGACCCTGTTTTACCCCATTAAGTTTAGTAATAATTTTTAGGTTATTTCTCCTTTCCTAAAATAAGTGATAAACTTCATTGAACATGAGCCCCTTCCTCGGGATGGTATTCCCTCACTTCTTCCCCATCATTTCAACCTATAACAAATTATCCTTTTCCCAATAATACCAAATTCCAATATATGCAATGATAATCACAAATTATCCTTTTCCCAATAATACCAAATTCCAATATATGCAATGATAATCTTAACCACGAAGGATTAAAGAGAATCATAATTGGAAAACATATCAATTGTAATGTTTGTATATGTCATATTAAAATAATAAACAATAATATAATTATTTAACCATATTGTTCATGAAAAATTTGGCGAGGGACTTTTATCATAAGCCATCATCAAGTAATATTGGTGCTCAATAATGAACATCAAGAAATATCGAATACTCAATAATCAATATTAATTCTCATCATACCTTTAGTTGACCACGAAGGTTCCCATGTGTAACATAACCAATCATGGGGATGTTGAGTCCAAAACATCATCAACTAACGACCATTCCAAATTTATGCATACTAACCAAGACTAGAAAGGTCTAGATCATTAGTACTAATCATCCAAGACATAAGCATTGATTATAATAATTAAGGAAGTAATCGTCAACAATTAATACCAATTTTAAATATCAACATCAAGAAATATCAAATGCTCAAGAATCAATACTAATGCTCATCATATATTTAATTAACCATAAAGATATTAATGTGTAACACAACCAATAATCAACCTAATGAAAGCAATCATGAAATATCAAATTCTCAAGAATCAATATTAATGCTCATCATATATTTAATTAACCATAAAAGTATTCATGTGTAACACAACCAATAATCTACCTAATGAAAGCAATCATGGGGATGATGAGTCCAAAACATAATCTACCAACAACCATTTCAAATTTATGCATACTAACAAAGGTCAAGGTCATTAGTAGTAATCATCATCCAAGACATGAGCATCAACGATAATCATTGAGGTAATCATCCATAATCACTAATACACAAGCATAACCTACCAACAACCATTTCAAATTTATGCATACTAAGAAAAAGAATTGTGAAATCTATTTTGCATTTTAAGAAAGAAAAACAATGAAGTAATTAAGTGGTTCATATACTTCTTCATCATTAAATTTTAATTTAGAATTACATATTTATTGGAAATAAAATCGATGTAAGATCATAAAAAGAGAATCCTTAAGCCGTGTTTGGGTTGGGTAAGGGAATTCACACATTATTAGTTTTCTAGCGTTCGCTTAAGCGTTGAGAGTTGACCTTTAATTACTTTGCGTTTGACTTAAAATATTTTCTATGCTTCTCAAAGTTGGAAATAGAAAAATTAAAATAATTATTTTTTTGGTATTTTACTTTGCGTTTGACTTAAAATATTTTCTATGCTTCTCAAAGTTGGAAATAGAAAAATTAAAATAATTATTTTTTTGGTATTTTAATTACTTTTTATGAAAGATTTTATGAAAGATTTTATTAGCTAATAAGTTCAACCTCTTATTACGGAGGTCTTTTTGTGAATGTTTACATATCCTAAGTTTTGTCCCGGTCTTTTTTGTGAACGTTTACATATCCTAAATTTTTTTAAGCCATTAGCCAATTATATCTTCATTGAAGGTTTGAATATCCTAAGTTTTTGAACGTTTACATATCCTATTTGAAGCATAGCCAGTTCTATATTCATTGTCGCCTAAGTTTTCAACTTATTAAATCTTTATTGACACTCTTTTTGAGGTCAATAAATAAGTCAATAAATAAAATCTGTCAGAGACGACTTCCTCCACTGCATTAACAACACAACACCTCGACCGTCTAGACAATTTGTCAGCCATCGTCTTCACCTTCGCCTAGACAACTCTGTCGCTACCCTCTTCACCATCGCACCGCCTTAGCAAGAGGACGGTAGAAATTTTATTGATCTTGGTATCCAAATCAGAATTTTGAATTAGTCAGCTAAAAGAACAAAGCCAAGCTGAAGGAAGAAAGCCATAAGGGAATTAGTCAAATGAAAGAGCACAGACATATTGGAGCAGATGAAGGAACAAAGCCATATTGGAGTAGATGACAAGCTATAACTGTAAGTTATTCAATCAAATATTTGTTTTTGTTTACTCTATATTAAAAAACTAAAATTTAGCTTATTAGTCCAGTGAAAGTGGAGTTGTTGCTTTAGCAACTATGCTATATAAAAAAAACTAAATAAAAAATTAAATGTTTACTTTATATCAAGAAACTAATTTAATTTACTAGTCCAGTGAAAGTGGAGTCACTAAACTAATTTAGCTTACTAGTCCAATCACGAAACTAATTTAGCTTACTAGTCCAATCAAACTAGAGTTGTTACTTTAGCATCTATGAGCACATCCACAATATCCATGTCTTCCTTTCCAAGTGCATTTTCTCCCTCCAAATGCAATTTTTTAAACATTTAAGAAATTTTTCATATACTCCTACTTCTTCTCCCAACTTTCCAGTTTTACTTTCCAGTTTTTTTTATTGTTCAAATAATAGGGGAATGGCCCAACAGAAAAATAAAACCTGATTCTTTTTAAATAGGAGTGTTTGTTGCTACTTTCATTTCCACAGCAACCCCATTCTTTTTAAATATGAGTTATGACAACTATATTCAATCTGTTTGTTAGTGTGCATGCCGTGTACATACTGTACATTGCAGATGAAATATTTTTTTTCTTGTGGAAGATAGATTCTTCTTTATCTTGCCAACTATCCTACATACACAGTCACAATTTAAAGTTAAATTCAAGCATAACCCAAATGCTCGGATAAAACCCCCATGTACTAGAAAACCCCATAACAATAAAAAACCAAAGTGAAATGAAATAAAAAAAATCATAAGTTTACAGCTTCTCTCTCAATTTGAACTCAAAAAAAACACAACAAATCACAAAAAAAAAATACAGTACTCATGATGCAATTTACAGACCACCTTAGGGCAGCTACACACACCTTCATCTTGCTACTCTTCGGATTGGGATCTACCCAACCGTACATTGGCTTAATGCGATGTAATTATTCCCCTTCAGCCGGATTGAGATCTACCCAAGCGTACATTGGCTTAATGCGATGCAATTATTCCCTTCAACTTTCCATTCTAGTATCTCTCTCACCAAGAACACTGGAAGTACACAATTTGATATCCCCTATGATGGTAGTGTAAGCTCAACACCACCAAGAAGCTCCAAAACCCTTCGCAACTTACCTCTAGAAATGTTGCTTATTGTTGGGCGATAAAACCGTAGTGTATACTGACTATCAAACTGAAAGTGACAGCCAAAAGGATCTGGAGCGTACAGGGTATGCATGTGGCTTCTTGGCTTGTTGTAGCTGGAGCAAGTAGGACCTCTCTCTGCAACGTAGTCGCCATGCAAAGGAGGGAGGCCACAACTGGGCAGTTGGCTATGTCTTCAGTCCCTACTTACACGTGTAGTAGAATTTCTTATTCATATGTTTGACAGACTGCAAGCAGATGTGACAGGGTGTTGCTAGTGCCTTTATAGTTAATCCATTTATCCATGTAAGGGGATTATAGTATGAGATCGAGTACGAGATCCATTTATCCATTTATGAGATCGAGTAAGGGGATTAGAGTATGAGATCCATTTATCTTATTTTTTACTTATTTGAATTGTGCATTTCTTAAGACAAAATGCAAGATAATAAATTGGTTATGGCTTTCAACTAATGCACATGCAGACATACATGAGGATACTCTTTTCTTTATGGTATTTTTAAGAGTGATGATTGTGAATGGTGATTTCCATGAGAATTATGTCCACGCTTCTATATATGCTACATAAATTTAAATTTAATATTATTAATGTATTCCACATTAGTCATATAATTATAATTACAATATAATATTATCATTGTAACTATATATAATACAATTTTTTATGGAATTTTAGATATTAGGATGGAATTTTCATAAGGAAGCGGTCTAGATTTATGTTCAGACTGATGATTGCTGATGTTGATTTCCATTCTTTGTTGTGTTAACCCTTGGGATAAACTGGACATCCCATTTGTTATTGGACGTTAAATATTGGCTAACAATTGATATTGGCTCGCTAGGTTTTCTCACAGGGGGTGGCAATTGGAAAAGCCGCTACGAATTGTTGGCCTCAATCTCCTTTCCTAGATCCACGCCTTGCATTCAACAGGGGTCACTTGTGGTAGCGCCAACGGGATTGGGGCCATCCTATAGGCATCTGTAGATCTAACAGTGCCCGCGTTAGTATTTTTTTGGTGGGACATCGACATAACGTGACGGGAGAAGAATCATCCCTGGCACGACGAAGGAGAAGGGGAACGGGGAAGCTCACAGATAAATACAGAATGATAACCATGAAGGAGGACACATTCAACAGAGGAGAAACGTAGAATTGGGAAGAGAAGATGAAAATAGAGGAAGACTGAAGATAAGAGTTGAAGAAAGTTCTGAAAGGGATAAAGAAGATCACTGCAACAGAAACATGTGATTTTTTTTTTTTTAAATACAAATTGTTGAGAAAATTTGTATTTGTGACTGAGACTAACGAGCTTTGCAATCAGAAAATATAAAGAGATTTTGAGCTCAATTGTACATTTAGAAAAACTCAAAGCCCTATGAAGCTATGATGTAATTTGGCCTCTGAATATCTGATGTAATTTTTGTAAATTTCTGAAAGAACTCTGAAGCTATGATGTAATTTTTATAATTTTTTGACATTTAGTGAAAATACTCTTTGACTCAGTTTGATGAAGAAAGTCCTCTTTATCTATGTTTTAGTTACTGTGTCTGATTTGCTGCGCCTTAAAGCTATTGTCTCTGTGATCTTCAGGGCCTGTAGTGCTCTTGTCTTCATGTTTGTGGAATTGATTCTGCAAGGGGACTGAGGTCCAGTCTTACATCAATATGCCAGCTACTTTTCTTTTCTTTCTTTAAATTTATTTATGTGCTTTTAGCTAAACATCCACAGAAAAGTGGTCGGAGAGATATGTGGTCTGGAAGGGTCGACCGGATAAACCATCCAAGCAGGGTGGAATCAGGGCAGCGGCATTAGTTTGGGGTATACTTCCTCTTGACTTAGTTCATGTTCATGTGTTGTAACTCATCCGACTATTATAAGAAGAGATTTCTGAATGCAGAGATAACGGTATATTTCTGAACCTTAATTATCTACATCCAGGGGTAGAGGTTCTGGAGAATATGACATTCGTTTCAACTGTGAACAATCTGGTTATATACTTCACTTCTTTCATGCACTATTCCCTTGCTGAGTCTGCCAATATGCTCACAAATTACATGGGCACTTTGCTCTTGTTGACACTTGTTGGAGGTTTTTTATCAGATTCATTCCTTGGCCAGTTTTGGACGATCATCTCCTTCAGATTGGTAACACTTCTTGTGAGTGTGTTTATTTTAGCTTGAGGTTTTGTCCTAATCAATTTAAACTCATTGCTTAATGAAATTTATAGAATAAATTCTTAATGAAAATGTTGTAATGTTAAAAATATTTTTAGATAAATGCTGGATCGCCCTTCCTGATCAAGAATCTACGTAAACTGGCTTTCAAACTGCCTTTATTCCACTACTTCCTTTTTATTGTTCTCAGTATTGGGCTTGTTCAAGATCACCGACTTATTGCTTGATGCCTCTGCCTTCTTCCCTTCTGCACCAGGATTTTCTTTTAGACTCATCATTTCCTTAATAATATTGTGCTTCGTTCACTACTTATAGACCTGCAAATTATTCGGGTGCAGGCCATAAAGTATTGAGAAGGGTATTTATAGAGAAAGACCTTGGTTTTATGAAGAATATTTTAGTGTGTATGACTTATGTTTCAATTTAAACTTCAACCAATTGTTTGAGAAAATAGATACATACACCAATTTCAAATTTCAACAATTCAAAAGTGGAGTTGCTATTGATACTAAAATGTTAATATTAACAGTCCAAACGTTGAGTTTCCATTGATAAGAAGATGTTTGAAAAAGTAGATATTAATCTTTATCATCCAAATTTCAAATTCATATAATTCATATAAAATAAACATCACAAATATAAATAAAAAACATTACAATAGTTATCTCATATTGTAATATTTTTTTTTAAATTTGATCTCATATTGTAATATTTTTTTTAAAAGTTATTTAAATATGTTTTTTTAAATGTTATCTCATATTGTAATATTTTTTTAAAAAAATATTTCAAATATATAATTTTTTAAATCTGCGTTTAAAGATATAAAAAATTTCATTTAATAAAAAAAAATTATGATTCATCACTTTCACTACACACTGAACTTTATTTATCATAATTACTATACACTTCAGTTACCATCCTAGAATTATAATTATAAATTTTGTAATTCTTATCCAATACAATCATGCACTATTTTAGTTATCATAATTACCATAGACTTCCTTATCAGACCAAGCTCCACAACACGTGCAGGTTCGTCTTTTGCTTTTAAATTCATCATTATTTTCATTTATGTTAACTGTCACTTACTAATGTTCTTCTAATGTGTTGTAAGTTTCAATTATGGAAGGAAAGTAAATGGTGTGAAGAGGTTCTCTTTATGAATTCTTTTATTGGTTATGGGTTAAAGAATCCACATTTGTCCGTTTAAATTCCAGATTACAAAACCTTTTTATAACAGCTATTTGCAATATTAAGTAACTACATAAACATGTTCTAATTTACAATATTAAGTAACCACGTAAACATGTCACTGCTTTGCACTCTATTCCATGCATACTGGATGGAGCATCCACATTTTATCAACACAAACTTTAAACAATTACAAAACTTGAAAAACATATTATTATAATTAAACAAATTAATCTTTCGAGAGGGACATTGCCACTCTAATGTGTTAGAGATAATGCCTAATTAATGCTACTACTAGAGTTCAAGGATTGGATTTGGTTAGCTAGAGGATGTTGAGAGATTTTCTCAACCTCTCCCTCCAAGAGTGGAATAAGTTGGATCTCACAACACTTATTTAAGTGTGATATATCTATGTTCATTGTACTTAATACAATATTATTTCTGTGTGTATTTTATGTCTCTATGCTCTCATGAATTCTAAATTGGTATCAGAGCTATGTCTTAACTTAACTCTGAACTCCTTCACAGTAGAGCCAAGAAAAAAGATAATGATGTAATTATCAATCCGCTGCTAATGATGCATAGAAGAGAGATCGTTTTCAAAGGTTACATATGTTGGAAAGAAGCCATGGTGAAGGATTGATCGCTCCAAAGGTCCAAATTATGGATCAGATATGTTATAGTAAAAGGCCTGCGTGAGGCAGTAGGTTGCCACAAGTTAATTGAAATTTGATCTGCTAAGGTTGGATTCGCTGCCCGAGAAGAGACCTCCATGTAATGTTCTTCAATTATCATGAGGTTTCTACCAGCGTAGGCGGCATGCATGAACAGGATACTGATGAATATTTAGTAGTGTACTTGATTAGCTTTCTCGTACATGATTTATCAGCTAAAGAAACTTGAATTTGATCTAGGTTAGGGGTATATTTGATTCATTTATGAATCTTAACCTTTAATTGCTTATTTTTATTTGGTACTCATTTGGTATTCAATGTACCAACCGATCCACTGCTGGTATGCATTTAATGCCGACCAATTAACATTTATGAGAAGAAGCCAATCCAACATCATTTTCCGTTGAATTCATCAAAGATTTGATAAACTTGGAATACGTTAGAATCCTGGTTGCCTCTCCGAAGAAAATGGCCATCAGAAATATTTGTCTTGATATCCCGATGTGGATCAATATGAAAGAGGAGCCACCTTAGAGAATATGCCTGCCTTTATACTGATATATATATTTAATTATGAGTATTGTGAAAGTATGTGTTGTAATGGCAGCAAAGTAATTACTAGTACTGTTAGTGTGAGTTAATAGTTTAGTTAGAGTAGTAAAATAAGGACTCTTGTCTTTTGATATAAGATGGTAGTCCTGATTTCAAGAATAACTTTTCTTATTGGAAGTCATCTTGTATAATTGAATGTTGAAGACATTCTGTATCCAAACTGCTCTTCTAGACACTGAAGGATAGTCGAAAGAAAAAATCCTACAGATGGAGGCATGTTCATAGAATGCATCAATAATTGACATCTTTTATCACGAAAGCCCCGATGAGCCCAGTTGTCAGTAACTCTTTTTTGTAATTGTGATTAAGTATTATATGTAATGTAATGTAGGCATTAACGAGGGGTGTTAGAGATAATGCCTAATTAATGCCACTACTAGAGTTCAAGGATTGGATTTGGTTAGCTGGAGGATGTTGAGAGATTCTCTCAACCTCTCCCTCCAAGAGTGGAATAAGTTGGATCTCACAACACTTATTTAAATGTGATATATCTATATTCATTGTGCATAATACAATATTATTTCTGTGTGTATTTTATGTCTCTATGCTCTCATGAATTCTAAATTAGTGACACTTGTTTAGAGATAAAAATTTAAATTTCATTATGTATCTTGGAGCAACATATGCACAAATTCACTTAAGTTAAATTATATTTAGGGTATTAGGATGTGATAGATGAATTTATGACTCCATCTAGAATATTAGGATGTGATAGATAAATCTATGATCACTCCATGCATATGGGTATATATATAATCATTGTTAATATTTCTTAAACATGCTTGGTATTGATGTAGCGTAGGTCAAAACATCATTTAAGGAATCACTAAAAATACAACATTTATCGAGTAAAGAAGTTTGATATAATTAAAATTAAAATATAATATTTATTAAATAAAAAAGTTTGATATAATTTAAATTAATTATAATGTATATATCAAATAAAAAATGAATTAAATTTTATAGAACACATATTTATACTTTTATTTTTTTCACATATATGTTGAAATGAAAATGGAACCAATTAAATTTGAACATTTATAAAGCACATGTCTATACCTCTATGTTAAATACAATTGTTTTTCCAACATATATGTAGGAATGGAAATGGTTAAGGACACAACTTACATTATTTTCAAATTATGACATAATTTTAAATATATATACCTCTATGTTAAATACAATTGTTTTTCCAACATATATGGAGGAATGAAAATGGTCAAGGGCACAACTTGCATTATTTTCAAATTATGACATAATTTTAACTCATGAATTTGGCTATTTTTGAGGGGAACATAACCTTAGTCTATAAATGTACACATACCACCACATACATTAGTTATTAGTTGAATTAAGGGAAATATATTGAAACAATATTGTAAAGGTTTAATATGTAAGAACGTAAACCAACCAAGGTTCTTGTTTTGGTAGGTGTAATATTATTCGTAGATTAGTGTCTCTAGACACAAGAAGAAGTAGAAAGTAGAAGACGTGTGGTTTTCCCTATTCAAGTGCTATTGAAATTTTAATGTATATATATTATTATATAAACTAGACAATGCATCACCCATGTCCTGGGACGGGGATATGTTAAAACTAGGGAAGGAACATTAGAAAGTTGTAAAGAGGGTATTTATATATTTTTGTGACATTTCAAATTATGCAATCTACTACTAGGAAGACCTAGACATCAAAAAGATATAAAAAGATATAGATATCCTTGCTTTATTGATGTAGATTGTGATAGACATCTTGACCTGAAAAGATCTAAAAGTGGTTATGTTTTTAACCTACTTAATGGTGTACTTAGTTAAATGAGAAAAAGGAGTTAAATGAGAAAAAGGTAGGCGACAATTGCATTGTCAATTATACAAGTTGAGTGCATGGCAACCACTCAAGGAAAGAAGTTTTTATGGTTGTAAATATTGTGTTCAAGTATTTTTTTTATTTGGAAAGTGATGGGAATGGCATGTCATAAACCAAGAATAAGTTTTTTAACAAAGAAACATGCATATCTTTTCAAGAAAAGCTAATGATATGAAATATCATTTTGTTACAGACATGGTTGAATAGAAAAAAGTGTTGTTAGAAAAAGTTGATGCCTTAAAGATTGTTGCAAACTCATTTGCAAAGTCTATCAAGATTAAGAAATTATTTTGACATAAATAATGCATGGATATTACTGTTCTAAATTTGTAACCTTATAAATCTTAGGCCTTATTGTTTTGTAAAAAAAATAATAAATGGGAGAAATTTGGAGATGTATTATATTCTTTACATATATCCTCCATGAGGGGTTAGTTGTTGCATGTGGACTGTGAACTCTTCCACAAGAATTCCTTAGGGTTTAAGGTTTTTTTTTTTTTTTAACTTGTTGACCACTGTTTCTCAACCTATTGCAATATAATCTCACTGAAATGATTAAGGTTGTAAACCCTTATATCTTATTGGGAAATTTGTTAGTAAATAGCAAAGTTGGAAATTTTAAATAAATAAAAAATATTACTTAACACCCGCTGTCTTTGACGAGGGGCATAGTCATCCTTGTTTCTCAATGAAAGATAGCAGACGTTGAAAACTCTGTATATCACATAAAATCCTAAGCACACCGGTCTGCTTAAATCCAAACTCGTCGCTAGACTTATTAAGCAAGTCAAGAAAGAGAGGATGATTTATATCTCTGATTGGCACAATGAACAGCCTTTCTTCCTCACCAACGAGAACAGGAACGAATCCTTTTCTAACTCCTGCTCGGCTCTGAGAAACTTCATATGACCGTAGCGGGC
>ML788446.1:333264-344744 GCA_009831015.1 Picea engelmannii
GCACCTCGTATTTCCTAGCGATCCTTGTCGGAAGCAATAATCTTCCGACAATCTTAGCCCATTTTGCCATTTTAGCGGAGACTTCAAGCAATAATTTTCCGATAATCTTAGCGCGTTTTGCCATTTTGGCGGAGACTTCTACACACTTATATATGGAGAGAGATTGGCGAGAGAGAAATTTGTACAGATGGATGGCGAATATATATCGAAAAGGATGGATGGTAGTGACTGTTTGTTTATAGTTATAGCGAACCATCGCGACTAATAATGGCACCAAATATAGAACAGCGGCAATGAATTAATTTTGTGAAATTTAAAATGGAATTAGTTGTACTTGCGGGCGGTACCTAAAATGTGTATCAAACTTATTTTGTACATCAATAGTTTGCCGAAAATTGTTGTATAATCAGAAATCAAGGATTAATATGCTACTTTGCATCACATATAGTTTAGTTTATGAATGTTTAAATTATATAATATATATAGTTTGAATAAATTTGATGGTTAAAAATATGTGTTTTCTTTTAAAAGTTTATATATTCAAATGTAAAGAAAACATGTGTTTAAAAAAAAAAATCAAAGTATGTACATCTCTACACACCTTAAATTATTATTATTATTATAAAATAAAATTATAAGAATAATGTTAATGAGGTTCATAGTTCTTAATTTGGTTGGTTGGATAACATGTTTGTTATATTACCTTTTTAAGATAGTGCTCAAAAATACATATATTGAAATTTGGTGTGAGACTTGTCAAAACTGGAAACCAAGCCTGCACCAGATCTCATATTGCGATAATTGTTTGTCTGGGAAAGCCAAAATGCCAACCTGGCTATATGGCAAAAATGTCAACCTGGCTACATAACTAGGTTGAGTCCAAAATATGCCTATCAACTACCGATACTAAGGATTAATGTGGATTCAAAACCAAGTTAGTAACTATGGAAACTGAAAATATGCTTTTAAGTCTTTTTTTTAAAGTAAAAAGGTGAATCTTGTTATATTAAATCTTCAAAAAAAGAAATACACTTGAAAAATATATGTCAGTTGTCCTGCCTATGTAGGAAACCAGGACAGTTGGCCTGTCCACAGTAGCATGCAAAATCAAACAGCTCGTTTTTCGACCCTGCGTGAAGGAAACCAGGGTGCATGTCCAGTTCCATCAGCAATTGTGTAAGGCCTATGCTAATGCTAACTAGGCTAATAACTAAAGAGCTACAGCTTTGATAAACAGCAAAAGAAATGGAGTTAGAGACCATGCGAAACAAAAGAACCTATTCACCGGAGTCCTCGCAGTAGTCCTTTGCCTTGCTGCTGTTGACAAGAATGACATAGGGCTGAGCACAGGTGGGGCATTGTCGCCTAGGTGTGGCACTGGAGTAGGCTGTGTAAAGCATGTCCAAACGTTGGCTAACGCAGATGACTCTGAAAATTTGATCATCCACCAGACTGCGGACCTCAAAGATTAGGTTCAGGTGCTCCGGGTGTAGGAGTGGTGACGGTGGCGACGAATTTGCTTTGGCATCTGTTTCCTGGTGACCCTGCGCCTTCCTCCGTGACTGCGACTCGGTTGTGCTTTCCGACAGCTCCTCCTCTACAAGGCAAGTGGCGAACTCTTCATTAGGAGTGTCGCTGGGGCCATGGGTTTCTCTTAAGCTAGGCGGTGGTGCTGCTTCTGCAATGCACACTGGAGGGTTCCAATTATCTGGAACTGTAAACATTCGACTCTCAAAGAAGTCCGGTGGGAGCTCCATGAACGGAATTTCCTCAACGTACATTCGGGGGAGCGAGCTTGTTGCTATGGTCTCCCTGCGTTTCTTCCTCTTGGCCAGGAGCAGAGCTCGTTCAAACCTCTTGTGTCGTTTCGCCCTCGACTCAGTCGCGTACCAGCCGGCTCCTCTGCGGGGTCTCCCCCTCGCTCGCGACATAGTGAGACTGAGGACCAATGCCAGGATGTCTCCTGCTCTGCGATTCCTGCTCTGCTTGACGAACTTCGAATGCATTCTGAGAGCTCCTGTAAGGCAGATTATGACATAAACAATGGTTGTAGCCATTAAAGCCGAGAGCTTAATGCTCTAGCTTGCTGGCATGTGCTCGCTCGTGAGAGGCCCCATCGATGAATGGAGGCTGACGAAGGTGAGAGCTTTCATAAATCGTTGTGGTGTGAGGTGAGAGCCACCATAAATGCCCCCTCCCTGCACACCTCCATGTGCCTTTCCTTTCCGCGTGGCACCCCATCCGGGGAATATGTCTTTAAGTCTTAAATTAATGTTTTTTAATTAATTAATTTTTATAATTGTTCATTTTATATTATTAATATTTTTTAACATTTATTAAAATTTAATTTTTTTTAATTTTTTTTTCATAAAGTAAAATATTAAAAAAAAAAAAAATAACTGCAAAAATAGCTAGTCCTTTTGAAAGTGTAATAATCATGATATGTGATGGAGATAGGGTGACTTATGTGGACAAACTAGATGATTACTTAGTAAAAAAAAAAAATTAACTTAGTAAATTTTATAATTATAACATAAATAAATTTAATTTTAAAATCCTTAAAAGAAAATAAAGTATTTTAAAAGATGATAAAATGTGTATATATCAATCTAAATCATGACTAATTAGAATATTTGTTTACTTCAACTAACTAAAGTGATAAAATGGAATAAATATAATGTTAAATATTTTCGATATGAAGCAAAGATAGGCTCTCACACCAAACCCCTCGATAGGCTCCACACTTTGCATTATCTCAATGTTGTAAAGTAGAAACAAAAAATACAAATGACTCCCCTTCATAAACCAAAATTAATATACGATTGACTTCATAACGTCGAGACTCTACCTTTTAACAACAAAAATTTCATCTATAATATTTAATAAATAAGAAAATAAATTTGTTTTAAAAATTAATCATGATAATAAGAAATTTGAACAGAAATACAAATTACACTGCATAATATGAAATCTTGGCTTCAAAATGCACCAAGTAATGTCCCCAAAGGCACAAGGTAATAGGGGGTCAACGATAGTCGACCCCTACACTAAAGTTAGAGTCCTTGGCGAGAGACAACGACTAATAATTTAAGATGTCACATTATAAACTTAATTATGACATTAGCATAGATTGCTTTATAAAAACATTAAAAAAATCATATATAATGTCCATTGATTTTTAACATCAATTTTATAATATAAAAATATTTTTTATATATATATATATATATATATATATATATATATATATATAATTTAATTTTTTTTTTTGTGAAAAAAACAACAGATATCGTAGAATTCTTTGTCTTGTTTCCATAGTTTTGAAAAACATGAGTTTTTTTCTTTGCCAAAATCTGGTCAATTTGCCATGGCCCCAAAAAAGGTTCTCTTTATAGAATCTCTTGATTCTTGTATAATCTATCAAGAGATCAAAAAATTGTATCGCACTTACTTTAGTTACTTTCCATCATACTTTTTATAATATATACAGAGATAAAACCAAGTTGTAGTAGTTTGCAGGAAAATATTTTTTTCTAATTTCCAAAAATCTTTCGAGTCCAACGGTAGAAGTAAATTTTATTCAAATAAGGGACCAAGGGTGGTGAAAAACTTACGAGGAGACAAGCAGGGTAATTTCCCAGACTTTCTATCTTTCTTGGTCCAATGGCAATCCAATTTTTGAAAGCTTGTCTGCTTCCTGATTCCAGATCCTATAGACATGTGAGATGGATGATAGTATTCCCTAGATGTTGTCCAATAATGAATGTAATGTATATGTGTGTAGTGATTTTCTTCCATTCAAGTATTTTATCTTAAGCATTGAGTCCCCAATTTTTTTTAAATTTGTAATTCCTTTTTCAATTGCTAGTGATAAGAGGAGTTTTACATCCATAAACTCGTTGAATTTGTTTGTTGCTTCTCCAAGATTTGTTGCAAAGGATATTGAAGTAGATTCATCCATATGAATAATACCCCCTGCTACTCTAGAAGAGGGGGATCCTTAAGTGTCTCCGTCAAAGAAATCCTAGGGAAGGGAATGGTCTATAGTGGGAGCAAGGTGAGGGGAGATTTTTTTTGGGGGGGAGGTTTGGGGAAAATATTGGAGAATAGTTAGAGATGAGATGGAACATTGGGAGGGGGAGGGATATAGATCCTACAAAATGGCATGATTTTGGGCCAAGTAGATGCCTGATGCCAAGAGAAGAGGAAGGGATTTGAATGGAGATGAATTTTAGGAGGAGAGCCAAGATTAGAGGGCATGCTCAACTAAAACTCCCTCCCAACAAGCAGTGGTATTGAACGATGTTTTTGTATCATCCTAGACCACTTGTGTGTAGGGTAATTGCAGAAAAAGGTGATATATTGTTTCATTATCTTGTTTGCAAAGGAAACATCGGATTGGGACAACAAAACTCTATTTTTGCAGATTTTCCCAGGTGGGGGATTTCTTAGTGAGAAGTAGCCACATGAATATCTTGGATTTTGCTAGGCACTTTAGTTTCCAAATATTATTTCTCCACCAGGGGGCGGGGTCATCTATATGATTGTAACATCCATTTGCACTGATCACATTTTTATACTGAATTATTCATTAAGGACACTTGCGAGCAAGTGAACTGGTTATGGTACATTATGATTTTTTCTATGATTATGAGTTATGTTATGTTGAGTAGTGAGATTTGCATGTTATTTTCTAGATGTATATATTGATAGGTATTATGATGAGTTTTCCTAAGTGTGCAGGAAACATGACAGGTTGGGGATGTTGATGGCATCAATGGACTTCCATGGACTTTAGATTGAGTCAGGGAGTGGACTTGTACTTAGTTTGAGCATTTGATTACACACATGTGTTATATGATGATTTCATTATGGATATTATGTATAAGGATTATTGACATTGTTTTTGTTAGTGGATGAAGACTTGGTGATGCCTGCTAATCCGACTCACATAAGGAGTAAAGGGGTCATACACAGAAACCAAACAGATGAGGTAGAGGTGTGGAAACATCCCTATCACAACCTACTAGCACTCTCGCCATGATCTGAACTGAAGGTTAACGATTACCTTGTTCAGAGAGGTCCACGATGACGTGAGGGTAGACTGAGACAATTTCTCATGAGGAATTATAAGGCGTGTGCAATAAGGCAGAATCCTTATTCCTTAGAAAATCCCTTAGTCTCTCACAAGGTCAACCAACGAAGTGTTGAATCCAAGTGTTTGACAAACTTCCAAACTAGTCAATGGCAAGTGGCACCCTTGGAGCACGAAAGTGCATCTTGAAGGGCATGTCGCGTAAGCAAAATTGTGAGTAAAAATTTATCTATAAGGCCTAGAAAATGAAATGAATGTTTAGACTTTGTTAGAAAAAAGTATACATTTTATTATTAAATTATGAACTAGAAAACTAACAAAGAGTCTAAGTCTAAATGATTGACTAAATGAAATATTAAATAAGTTAAGGGAATTGAGATTTAATGAACTCTAGTAAAGGGGGGAGTAAGAATCAAAAGTTGGGTTGATGCACATGTGTGTATGAAAATAATAAAAAAATATTTTTAATTAAAAATAAATAAATCCATCAGAGAATAGGTGGTCAACATAGAGATAGTATCCTAAGTCAATCAACCACTAAATCCTAACTAAAATAAGACTCCTAATCAAACTCAAACTGAAATTTAGTTAGGGGACACAATAAAGGAGAGATTGGGGAACTAAGAGACAACTAGGACGAAAAATAGGAACAAATTGGGGAATGTGAGGGAAATTGAGTAATTAAATAAAATAAAAAGGGATTTAACATGTGCAACTTGGGGAGAGTGTGACATCTATTGTGGTTGGATAATCCTTAATTTAATTATTTAAAATTGTTTAATTGTGCATGATAGGACAAGTATCATTGCAAACTTTCTTATAAAATAAATGGTGAGGAAGAGAGAGCTTACCCTTGTGCAAGAGGTGGAAGCCTCTCCTTGCGAGGGCAAGTTTCTGCTATTGAGTTTTGGATTTCTATGTGTGGCCCCTTTGTGGCTTAGGGCACTAAGGGGGAAGAAGATTACCCCTAGCATTGGTTGGGAGGTACCAATGAAGTATTGTATTAGTAGGAGGAATCGAGGAGGACATGTGAAAACTTGTTCCATACTGAATATAATTCTCATTATCAACTTTCTTGGTCACAATATTTATTTTGGTCATTTTATTGCGTAAATAGTACTGAACTGGTATTGAACAATATGGGAAGAATGGTATTGTTATAGTTTAGGTATTACCTTACAATTTGCAATTTATCTTTAGAATGGTCAAATTGTCAGACAATTGGCTTAGGTTGATGGATAGTTGGTATGGATTGTTGGTTGTCATTGATGTCAACTATTGGAGAGTGATATTGTATATTGATTTCAACCCTTGGAGAAAGTACGATAGTGAATTCCAGTAGCACAAAGGTTTGGGCAATGGACCCAAGTTTGTTTGATATAAAGATGACTCATTATTGTCTTGTAATGGTTGATAATAAGTACAAATGGATGAACTCCAAAGTGGTCTCCTTATGGTGAAATCCCTCACGGGAAGACACTTTGCAAATTGAGTTATCATAGAAGTATGGTTAGAGAACCCATGCTTATTTGTGGAATATTGAGATGAAGTTTAGTGAAACTATCCTATATGGATAGTGCTTGTCATTCCGTTTCTAGTGGTATGCGGAATGCCACATAACTCCTCACGGTTAGAGAGTTATGACCATGAGAAGTTGGAGAACCCAGGTTTGGGTAATGGACCCAAGTTTGTTTGATGGATAACTGTATGATTTTTGATATATTTTCAGGTAATACTATTCTATCTGGATAGTACATGTCATTCCATTTCTGGTGGTATGTGGAACATCACATAACTCCTCATGGTTTGAGATTTATGGCCTTATGAAGTTGGAGGACCCTCATATGTCATCTAGAAGCCCCAAAAGGTCAAAGTAGTCAAAGTGGTTTAAGAGATTTTAAAAGGTAAATAGTAAAGTGAAGTGATGAGTGTACTATAATTCAAAATGAATAAAAAATAAATTATTTAAATAATAAATTTAATGGAGAAATTATAAGTGGGTTAACCCTAAAATAATGAAAGTGGACAAAGTGACCTAGAAGATGTTTTTAAGGAAGCTACTTAGAGAGTATAAATAAGAGGCAAGGCTCTCTCGTTTTAGATACACTTGAGAATATTGAATACCTATACATGTTTGAGGTAACCAAAGGATATCTAAGCCGAATTTATGAGGGAAGGTGAAGAAAAGAAGGCCGGAATTCAAGGAATGATAAATTCTTTTGATGATGCTTTCTAAGGTATGTTATTTACAGGTCATATCACCATTTTCACAATAATTATTTTTCTATAATGATTCAGACCATGAAATTTCTATGCCATTGATTAAACATATCCAAGTATCTGTGGTAAAAAAATAAACTTGAGGGTCATTGTACTTTTGGAGTTACACTCCGTGGAAAATAGGGTTTGTGGCTAGTCCTGAAAGTAGTCAAAAACAGGTGTTTTGGGTAAAAACGTCATAACGTCTTCATAACAGATTCAAATTTAGTAAGACCAAATGTGTTGGTTATATTACAGTCTGTAGTATTCTTTGTAACCGTTTCATATTTATTCAACAAATATTCTGTGCGCGGAACTCTCTACAAGGTCGCTCTCTAGAATAAGACAGAATTTAGCAAGATATGCCATTTTTTTTATAACTCCTTTTCTGAGAGGTTCCAAGTAGTGAAACCTAGAGGAATTGGATAAAACACACTGACTAACATTGTTTATCATTTTCAGATCTTTATTCATTATAGGTGCAAAGTTATGATTATTTCAAGTTAGGGTTGTTGACTAATCCAAAACTAGGCATGTGAGACTAAAGAAAAGTTTGATGAAAATTCTAGTCTCTTGTTGTTAAAGTTAAGGAAGGTTTGCAGGAATGTGATCATATACACTAGGTCTATTACAGAGTTACAAATCATATTTGGATGATGAAATTGATGAGCACATTTGGTTGAGGTACATGTCGGGTACATGGTTGAGATAAGTATTTGATGAGTTGGCACATACATGAGGTGTATAGTTGATGATGTTGGTACATATTGATGAGTCAATGTTGATGAGTAGTTGATACATGATTGATACATACTTGGTACATGGTTGGAGACACTTGTTAATAGTATTGTTGACACATGGTTTATGTATTATGTAGCATAGTTGTATTATTAAAAGAACATATTGATCTTGGTGATGATTATGAGTTGTTGTGTTATACTTGGTTGATGCACATCTTTTTGAGTTATCTTGGTGATTGATATTGGTGAGTAGATCTGATTTGGCTGATAACATTAATGAGACAGGTTGTTGTGATAGGCTGTTTGGACAAGTTGTTGTGACAGGTTATTTGTACAGGTTTGGTGCATAGTTGATGCACTTGTTCATGATACAAGTTGAGGTACAGTTTGGTGCATGGTTGATGCAGTTGTTTATGGTACAAGTTGATTACAAGTTTGTTGGCACAGGTTGGTGCATGGTTCATGCACTTATTTATGGTACAGGTTGATTATAGGTTGAGGTAGAGGTTGATACATGTTTCAAATTATTGGTACATGTTTTTTGGTATAGGTTGATTGGTACATGTTTACAGCAGTATATATCACAGTGATAGTGTGACATGGGTTCCATCATTCTACTTATACGTTAGGGTGGTTGGATGGGGCAAGGACAGGTGGTTGTAGCCGGAGAACATAGGGGGTTGTAGCCTCCTTCTGGTTGTATCCAGAGAATTGGGGAGTTGGAGCTTCCCTCAGGTTGTAGCCTAAGAAACTAGGGAGTTGAAGCCTCCTTCCAGTTGAAGCTGGGAAACAAAGGAAGTTGGTGCTTCCAATGAATGTAATTCGTCAAGAGATATAAGAAAAAAAATTATGTGGTTTTCTCCCGCTTTGGGTTTCCACGTAAAACATTGGTGTACTGTGTATGTGTATGATTGTTCATTTGTTCATTGCTTATTTACTCTGCAGTTATCAGATGATAATGCTACATTGATATAACACTTGGATTATATGGTTAAAAATGATTAAATTTATCTATTACTGATTCAACCCCCCTCTCAGTAATCCAACAATTGGTATTAGAGTGAGGTTCCTTCAGGAAACAATTTAAACACTCGAAGGAGATAATGTATTATTCTAAGAATGGAGTACCAATGTTTAATGGTTAGAATGGTTTCAAGTATGATATGTGGAGTAGAAGGCCGAAAGTATTTTTACAGGCACAAGGACATTATATTTGGCTATCAATTTTTACAAGATATGATAGTTCAAAAAGGGAAAATAATGCAGCCAAGAAGGAATTCAAGAAGAATAAAAAAATAGCAATGGATTTCATTTGGGAAGGATTACCTAAACCGGTAAGAGAAAATGTTGGTAAATGTTCATCATCCAAAAATATTTGGGATAAGTTACATGAAATATATTCTTCACCCATCGCAGATTCAGAAAATGCCAAAGAAGATGCAGATACAAAACAAGAAGAAATATCCTCATCATGTCAAATAGATTCAGAAGAGGAAGAGTATGATGAAACATAAGTTGATTACAAAGAAAAAATGATCAGTGCAATTAAATATCTAAGGAAAGAAAGAGAAGACAACAAGTCAACCAAGAAAGAATTGATGAAGCAAAAGCAAAGTGTTCAAGGTTCCGAAAAAGATCAGCAGGTCATCAAGAATTTAAGACCTCAAATAGAAGAGGCCAAAAGAATTGGAGAAACTCTAGAATATCAAAAGAAATGTTTAGAAGCCAACATAGCAACACAAAAGGAAGAAGCATAAAAGAGAGAAAAGATATTAATGGATCATTTCAATGAAAGAACCAATGAATTAAACCAGCTTGAGGAAGAGTTTGGTCAAGAAGAGAGAAGACTAGAAGAAGAAATAATTACATTGAAAATCCAACTTGAAGAAGCAAAGAGAACATAAGAGGTCATGAAGTCTCAGATAATGAATAAATAAGAAGAGGTTGAGAATATTGAAGAAGAACTTGTCACACTAAGAGTCAAAATCGTCAAGCTCAACAAAAACGTTGGAGAGAAAGAAACATCCACATCAGTTGTAGAGAATGAAGAGAAGCACTCTGCGTTGCTAGAAAAGAAGAATGAAGAAAATAGAAAGAGTTATGCAGAAGTACTCAAAGGAATGAATCATGGTCAACCAGAATCTAAGAAAACTATTGAAGATACATCTTCAAGAAGACCATCCATGTTCAAGCCACAAAGAAGCTTCAATCATGATCATGATCAGTCAAGGAAAAAATTCAGAAGGACTACGCCACAAAGAAGATCATTCACTCTTAGGTATGAAAATTTATTTTATGGTCATTGTTTTTATTGTACTGACTTTAAACATAAGGTTGCAGATTGCAGGGATTGTAAAATAAATGTTCAAGAAGACCGTGCCTATGTGGTCGCATGTAACATTGAGTGTTAAAAATGTCATAACTACGGACACATAACTAGTGATTGTAGAATCATGATTGATACTTCCATGAAAGAGAATACTAATATCAGATATAAGAAAGTATGGATAAGAAAATAGGAAGAACGGGTGCACAAAGACCAGGTACCAGAGATTGCAATATTGGAAATAAAAAGAGATGAAGAAAATTCTACAGAGAAAAGGAAAGATGTCAGATACAGAAAGGTTTGGAAAATAACTGAAAGAAAGGAAGGATAGATAAATAAGGAACAGGTTCAAGAGATTATACTTTCAGGCATTGTAGTGAAAGATGAATCCATAGATAGAAAGCAAGAAGTCAGATCTCAGAGAGATAATGAATCTACCAATGAAGATGATGATGAATCTACCAATGAAAATGATGATGAATACACATCAGAGAAGGAATTGTTCTGAGCCATACGACTTACAGACTCCCATGTAATATGAATATTAGACATGGGGAGTCTATGCGATAGTTGTGACAGACCAAAGAACCATCCTTCAAGAATCTTCCAGAGTTTGAGAAGACATATTCAGAGCAATCAGTTAGCATAAGTATAGTTTGATAGATTAATCAAGACTTCATGATAGTATAGTGTTAAATGGGTCAGCTTTATGGACAATTGCACAAGTAGAGTCTTGGACAGTATGGACGGAGATGGATTCGTAAGAACACTTAGCAAGTTTGGATAGATATACAGATATGAGGCTCCTGGCTAGTTTTGGAATGTGTATAACCCCAGGAAGAGTTCTAATCCTTCCATCGTTTAGCAACAACTTAACCCTTCCACCTCCCAAGATTTTTGTTGTCGAGTCATCTCCTAGGAGTCATATGGTATGATGTACCTGAGTCGATCAACCATACACCATGGTCTGCATGTGTACTTGTAGATGCTAGGTAAACATCACCTCCTTCTTCAGTGGAGGTTTTCACCTCTGTGGAAGAGGTACTATCAGATCCCTTTG
>ML788446.1:354997-416353 GCA_009831015.1 Picea engelmannii
ACCCTCAGCAACAAAGGCATCCCTCTGAAGCCAAAAACGTGCTCTGATACCACATGTAAGTTTTAAACCTGCGAAGTAAAGCAATGCATATATATTCTTAAGCAATACAAAAATTAATCAATGGCTCATACACAGAATACACAAAGATCTTTACCAGAAACCCTCAACTGGGAAAACCTTTCTTTTTCATTATATATATCGAATTTCACCATTCGCCATACAATATATACAATGTTTTTAGGTATTCCATAGATACCAAAACCCTAATCCCTTAATCTGAGATTAATTTACAAATCCGCTAAAAATAGCAAAATCCGCTAAAAATAGAAAAAACCAGGATCATCAGACGCAGTCGTCGTATCTGACGCACCCACACACACACACACATGCAAAGAATATAACACATACCCAACATTTAGTTAGTGAATTCAATATCTGAAACTTATGGAAAGCATCATTTTCTGGTGTGTTTTGTTCTAGATCTAGGTGGATCTAGGGAGATCAGTTAGTGTCTACACCTAGCGATTTATGCGATAACAAAAGGATCTATCACTTATTGCCTACACAGATGCAAATTGGGCAGGATGTATTGATGACCGACGAAGCACTAGTGGAGCAACGTTCTACTTGGGTGAGTGTTTAGTATCATGGCTAAGAAAGAAACAATCATCAATATATTTATCTACAGCTGAGGCAGAGTATATTACAGCAACATCATGTTGTACACAGGCTCTTTGAATGAAAAAACTCTGACAGATATACAGGTTGAGTATGATGAGCCCATTCCAATCTATTGTGATAAAACAAGCGCCATCAATATCTCAAAAACCTGGTGATGAACTCCAAGACGAAGAACATTCCAATCAAGTATCACTTTCTACTGGAATGGGTTGCAGAGAAGAACATCATAGTTGAATATGTGGGAACGTAAGAACAAGTGGCATACATCTTTACAAAACTACTTCCATGGGAAGCCCTTGAGTATTTTTTCCATAGACTAGGAGTAATTTCTACACCAAAATGAATACTTTTGAATTCTTATCTTATATGTCTTAGATGTATATGAGACTAGGAGTAATTTCTACTCCAAAATGAACACTTTTGAATGCTTATCTTATATGTCTTAGATGTATACATCTTTACAAAACTGCTTCCATGGGAAGCCCTTGAGTATCTTCGCCAGAGACTAGGAGTATTTTCTACTCCAAAATGAATAGTTTTGAATGCTTATCTTATTTGTCTTAGATGTCCATGAGGAAACACCATAAATAGGACAAAGGGGGAGAGATTTATCAGATGAAAAAGGTAAATTATTGGAGAGAGATCATAGAGGCATGTTTCCAAGGGGAGCGATTGTCACAAGGGAAGAATGAGCGATATGACTTCAGAGTGATACCCTTTATCAAAGGGGGGGATATTATTCATATGAAGGGAAAGAGAGTAATAAGAGTATTATAAACATAAAGAAAAATAAAAGGCATGTAGACAAGGGTAGCATCCCTAAGGAGATTTCATTCAGGGGGAGCAGCCCCAAAGGGAGATAACCTTTTCCATTGATGTCAAAGGGGTAGAGATATAAACATTGATAAAGAGTATAATCATGAATGTTATCATGACTAAGTGTTGTCATCAATGTGGGTGTTGCCATCAATGCCAAAGGAGGAGATTGTCAGACAATTGGATTAGGTTGATGGATAGTTGGTATGAATTGTTTGTTTTTATTGATGTCAACTATTGGATAATGATATTTTAGATTGATTTCAACCCTTAGTGATTGACATCAATCCTTGGAGAAAGTACGATAGAAAATTCCAATAGCACAAAGGTTTGGGTAATGGACCCAAGTTTGTTTGATGTAAAGATGAATCATTATTGTCTTGCCATGGTTGATAATAAGTACAAATGGATGAACTCCAAAGTGGTCCCTTTATGCTGAAATCCCTCACAGGAAGACACTTTACGGATTGAGTTATCATAGAAGTATGGTTAGAGAACCCATGCTTATTTGTGTAATAATGAGATCAAGGTCAGTGAATGTTTTAGTGAAACTATCCTATATGGATAGTTCTTATCATTCCATTTCCTTTGGTATGTGGAACGTCACATAACTCCTCACGGTTAGAGAGTTATGACCATGAGAAGTTGGAGAACCCAGGTTTGGGTAATGGACCCAAGTTTGTTTGATGGATAACGGTATGAGTTTTGATATATTTTCAGGTAATACTATTCTATATGGATATTACATCTTATTCCATTTCTAGTGGTATGTGGAACGTCACTTAACTCCTCACGGTTTGAGAGTTATGGCCTTACGAAGTTGGAGGACCCTCATATGTCATCTAGAAGCCCCAAAAGGTCAAAGTAGTCAAAGCAGTTTAAGAGATTTTAAAAGGTAAATAATAAAGAGAAGTGATGAGTGTACTATAATTAAAAGTGAATACAAAATAAATTATTTAAATAATAAATTTAATGGAGAAATTAGAAGTGGGTTAACCCTAAAATAAGGAAAGTAGGCAAAGTGACCTAGAAGAAGTTTTTAAGGAAGCTACTTGGAGAGTATAAATAAGAGGTAAGGCTCTCTCATTTTAGATACGCTTGAGAATATTGAATACCTATAGGTGTCTGAAGTAACCAAGGGGTATCTAAGACAAATTTATGAGGGAAGGTGAAGAAAAGAAGGCCGGAATTCAAGGAAGGATAAATGTTTTTGATGATGCTTTCTAAGGTATGTTATTTACAGGTCATATCACCATTTTCACAATAATTTTTTTTCTAGAATGAGTCAGACCATGAAATTTCTATTCCATTTATTAAACATATCCAAGTATCAGTGGTAAAAAATCCAGATTTTGGGTCATTGTATTTTTGGAGTTACACTCCGTGTAAAATAGGGTTTGTGGCTAGTCCTGAAACTAGTAAAAAATAGGTGTTTCGGGTAAAACCGTCATAACTTATTCATAACAGATCCAAATTCAATAAGACCAAATGTGTTGGTTAGATTACAGTCTGCAGTATTTGTTGTAATAGTTTCAGATCAATTCAACAAAATTCCATGCGGGGAACTCTCTACAAGGTCGCTCTCTAGAATAAGCCAGGATTCAGCAAGGTGTGCCATTGTTTCTATAAATCCTTTTCTGAGAGCTTCCAAGTAGTGACACCTAGAGGAATTGTATTAAACACACTAAATACCATTGTGTATCAGTTTCATATATTTATTCAATATAGGTACAAAGTTATGATTATTTCAAGTTAGGGTTGTTGACTAATCCAAAACTAGGCATGTGATACTAAAGAAAGTGTTAGGGTCCTAACCCGCACATAGGTAGATCAATATATTCGGATAATAAGACCTTTCAATAAAATAGAATAAGGCAGATGTAAGAAGACCTAATAGAAGCTTCCGCTTCTAGAAGGATCTTCCTCTAGATGCTTCTCTTGATAGACATATTTAGTATAAATAAGGGTCGAGGGTATGAAAACCCTAGCTTGGAGATTATTGTAACAGAGCATTGCTTGACTGGAGGTTTCCCCCTCAAAGAGGCCTGCGAACATTTATTTCTGAATCAAAGTGTTATTTCTGTTGTTGTTCTTATATCATTTTTGTGTTATTGTGGAGATTATGTTGGTTATATTATTGTTATTATGCCATTTCTAAGCATTTCATTACTGTTCTGCATATTTATTATATCTGGTATCTTGCAAGTGGTATCAGAGCACTTTCCTTGGCAGAAATTGTGGGATTTTTTTTAGGGTAGAGATGTATTATGACGTCTTTAAGCCACATAAATATGTCATTAAGTGCATAAACCCGCGGTTGAGGGATTCATACACGCATGAAATACAAGTGGTTCTTAAGCGCACATTTGTTGCCCACCCTTGTAACCCTTGTTGGTACCCCTTTGAGTGGTAGCGCATCAGACATCACCTGTGTAAGGATCAGCCTAGATTTCTTGAAGCCCTCTTTAGATAAACATATCGGTCGTCGAACTATTATAGTGTCACCGAGAACAACACTCAGGAAGATACTCTCTAGTACCTGGGTAGTCAGGTAGTATGGCTAAGGGTATAGTCTATCCTCCTTAGTTAGTGCCCTGAGATATTGGGCCGAGTACTACTATTGGACCCTGCACATATATCAGAGAGCTATAGCACAGGGAAAACCCTTGTCCGTAGAACCCTTGAATACCTAACCCTTGGGGGATAGAAACATAAACAAATTAAAACAGATCAGATCTATTGCCACGCAACTGTGTTCGGGTTGCCAAGTAAATACACATTTCTTTCTGGTTAAGCATTTTGAGATTTTGTCACTGTAGTGTCTTTCAGACCAGAGTATAACTCTGCAAGTGTTCAAAAAATAAAATAAAAATAAAAGTTTGGAATTTTTTTCACCATTATTTGAGACCTATTCCATTGGATTCATCTCTTCTCCCTTATCACATTCATCCATATCATTTTTGGGAAAAAAATTTGACCCCGCCTGCCCTTTTTGAGTTCACCCATCCTCATGGCCCATACCCGTAGCAAAGATTTGGAAACTCGCTTCAACACCTTGCAATCTGGTTTCCTCGAGACCCAAAAAGAAGTGAAACAACTCAGTGCTACTATTGCCTCCATAGATTCATGCATCAATACAACCATAAATACAACCATGTAGTCCTCAATGGAGGAAGTCAAACAAGAACTGACCACCAGCTTGAATCTGTCTTTGCATCACTCTGCACCAAACTGAAGATCCCTATAGATGACCCTTTCTCTAAAGCATCTCCAAAGACCAAAGGTGAAAATTCCTCCCATTCCCATACATTTCAACCCCATCACTTTCAACGTGATCTACACCTTCCGCGGGTGGATGTGACCAAATTTGATGACTCAGACCCCACTAATTGGGTAACCCAAATGGAACATTATTTCTCTTTATACGACATCACCGATGACTTGGCCAAACTCTGGTATGGTTTTCACCATCTAGATCAAGAATGTTGGCAATGTTGGCAATGGAGAAAAACTTCCCGTCAAGGGTATATTGCTTGGACCCAATTTGTGACTGAGCTTTATGAACACTTTGACATGGACACCAACCATTTGGGTTGTTTGACAAAGTTGAAACAATCCGGAATAGTAGAAGACTTCATAGTTTCCTTTGAGCGCCTGGCTTTTCGAACAGAGGGCATGACTGATGCTTTCTTTCGAGAGTGTTTTATTAGTGTCCTCAAGGAGGAGATTCAGGCCCATGTCCTCATGGCTCGACCCTCGAGTTAGGTGGAGGATGCTAAAAGAGCTAAAGAAGCACAACAAGTTGTATCCTCTCAAAACCAAAAACCCTCTTTTATCCCTCGCCCTAAACTCATCACTCCCACTACACCCTCCGCCCCATTAAAGATCCAAAAATTGACCAGGGATGAAATGGATGAATGCCAACTCAAAGGCCTTTGTTATAATTGTGATGACAAATATTTCCCGGGTCACAAGTGTAAGGAACAAAAAAAATTTATGGTCATCTCTGAGGATATTTCGAAAGAGGATGTTGAAACTCCCCTTGTGTCTGAGTCACCTGAAATCACTGACATAACCCCTCCCTCAGACCCTCCCGAAGTAGAACCTTTCATTTCCCTCAATGCTCTCACTGGCTTCTCCTCTCCCCAAACCCTCAAGTTAATCGGTTACATCAAGCATCGGAAGGTCATCATTCTGGTTGATAGTGGAAGAACCCATAATTTTATTCATCACCGCATTGCCCAAAAAATCATTGCTACATCCATGTTGTCAACAATTTCCAAATCATGATTGCCAATGGTGGTTCCATGAAATGTGGAGGGTGCTGTGAAAATGTGCATCTCCAAATCGATGACTACCACCTAAAATCCCATATGTTTGCTATTGACATGGGTGGTTGTGACATTGTGTTGGGTGCAGACTGACTAAGAACTTTAGGTCCCATTCTCATGGATTTTAAGGCATTAACCATGAAATTCGACTAGGAAGTCCACCAACATAAATTCCAAGGCATCACTACTGGTTCACCTGAGGTCATTAGTTCCCATCGCATGGAAAAAATGCTCAAAAAAGGTCATTCTGGTGTCATTGCCCAACTCCATGCCATACAAGCAACATAGACACCCCCAGTGCCGCAGGACCTCCAAGCCCTCCTTTCTAAACATCAAATGGTATTTTTCACTCCCCAAGGACTCCCTCCTTCCCACAGTGTTCATGATCATTCCATTCTCCTTGTACCCAGAAGCCTTCCTCCAAATATCCGTCCATATCACCACCCCTTTTCACAAAAAAATGAAATTGAGAAAATGGTCCAGGAACTCCTAAATGCAGGCATTATTCGCCCTAGTATGAGCCCTTACTATTCTCCTATTGGCATGGTCATGAAGAAAGAAGGTTCTTGGAGAATGTGTTGTGACTTTTGTGCCCTCAACAAACTAACCATTAAAGACAAATTTCTCATTCCTGTCATTGATGACCTCCTGGATGAATTGAGTGGTGCCCAATTCTTTACTAAACTTGATCTTCGCTCGGGCTATCACCAGATACGTATGAAAGAGGAAGACATTCCCAAGACGGCATGTCGCACTCATGAGGGCCACTATGAGTTTTTGGTCATGCCCTTTGGCTTGTGTAATGCCCCCTCCACCTTCCAAAGCCTCATGATTCATGTATTTCGTCCCTTTATCCATCATTTTGTCTTAGTTTTCTTTGATGATATCCTCATCTATAGAAAAACCTAGACAAACCATCTTACTCATGTAGATCAAGTTCTCCATCTACTTTCTCAGCATCAACTTTTCCTAAAACAATCTAAATGTGCTTTTGATGCCTCAGAAGTAGAATAATTGGGTCATCTAGTTGGCAAGGATGGCGTCAGGGTGGATCCAAAAAAGATTGAAACTATGCAAGACTGTCTGCACCCAAAGACTCTCAAAAGCTTGCATGGATTTCTGGGCTTAACATGGTATTATCGCAAGTTTGTTAAGAACTATGGAAAGATTGCATCACCTCTCACTGCTCTCCTCAAAAATAACTCTTTCACTTGGACTCCAGCCGTTGTTGAAGATTTTCAAACCTTGAAGATGGCCATGTGCACCACTCCGGTTCTGGCCCTTCCTGATTTCACAATGACCTTTGTGTTGGAATGTGATGCCTCAAGGAAAGGAATCGACACTGTCCTTATGCAAGAGGGTCGACCTTTGGCCTTCACCAGCAAGCAACTGTCTGAAAGGAATTTGGGCAAACCCATTCATGAAAAGGAAATGTTGGCTATTCTACATGTCGTTGATCTGTGGTACCCTTATCTCTTGGGGCAATGCTTCCAAATTAAGACCGACCATCAAAGCCTCAAGTACTTTATGGAACAACACATTTCCTCCTCAGAGCAACAAAAATGGGTGACTAAGCTCTTTCGATATGATTATGAGATCATTTACAAGAAGGGAAAAGACAATGTAGTGGTAGATGCACTATCCCGAAAATATAAAGAAGAAGGATCCCTTTTTTCTCTTTCCTTCATTGTACCTGATTGGCTCCGAGCTGTGCACCATGAATGGCTTCAAGATCCCAAAAGTTTTCATCTGATCCAACAATTGCAGACCAACGCTCCATCTCCCCTAGGATACTCTTGGCTCCAGGATGAGCTTCAATACAAAGGCCGTTTGTATTTAAGTAAACAATCAAAGCTTAAATCCATAGTACTTTCTGAGCTTCATGCTACACCCACAGTGGGGCACTCAAGGTTCACCAAAACATATGATAGGGTCAAACGTTCTTTTTTCTGGGATGGTATGAAACAGGACATCCGTAATTTTGTTGTTGAATGCGAGGTGTGTCAACGCAACAAGGGAGAAACAGTCAAATTTCCAGGAACACTACAACCGCTTTAGATTCCACCTGCTATTTGGAAGGATATCTCTATGGAATTTATTACCGTCTTACCCAAATCAGGGAATAAATCAGTCATAATGGTGGTTGTGGATCGCCTTTCCAAGTATGCTCATTTTTGTGCTCTTCAACACCCATTTACTGCATCCACAGTGGCTCGAATTTTCATGGACCACGTCTTCAAGCTTCATGGCATGCCACACTCTATTGTTTTTTATCGTGACCCAACTTTCACCAGCAATTTTTGGCAAGAACTATTTAAGCTACAGGGCACCCAATTGCATCTCAGCACAGCTTATCATCCCCAAACTGATAGTCAAATGGAACTTGTCAACAAGTGTTTGGAAATATATCTGAGGTGTTTTGCCTTTGAAAAACAACATCAATGGGCTCAATGGTTACCCCTAGTCGAATGTTGGTACAACACTTCCTACCATATAGCTACTTGCATGAATCCTTTTGAAGCGGTATATGGACAGAAGCCACCTTCAGTTCTCTCATACTTACCGGTTACCATGAAGGTCCAGGCGGTTGACCAAACACTTACAGTTCGAGAGGATATTCTTCATACCCTTAAAGAGAACTTGGTCATGGCACAAAATCACATGAAGCAACAAGCAGATCAAGGTCACTCTGAACGTCAATTTGCAGAAGGGGATCAAGTGTTTCTGTGACTGCAACCATACAAGCAAACTTCCCTCAAGGCCGAGCATTGTCAGAAGCTAGCACCCAAATTTTATCGTCCTTATATAGTTCTCAAGCATGTGGGACAAGTCGCATATCAGTTAGCTCTGCCCAGTCATTCGAAGCTACATCCTATTTTTCATGTTTCATGCTTAAAGAAGGTGATTGGAACTAGGTGCCAAAAACAAACCAACCTTCCAGAGTTAGCTGAAGAAGGATCCATTTGGCTAAATCCAGAAGCAGTTTTGGACCAGCGTGAGCGTTGCCTGTGTCAGAGAACCATCAAGGAAGTGCTAGTCCAGTGGAAAGATACGACTCCAACAGATGCCACTTGGGAACCAACTACCATTCTACAACAGTTTCCACATCTCAAGCCATAAGTACAAGGTTGTTTTTAAGGGGAGGCACATGTTAGGGTCCTAACCCGCACATAGGTAGATCAATATATTTGGATGTAATAAAGGTCAGTATTAATAAGGCCTTTCAATAAAATAAAATAAGGTAGATGTAAGAAGACCTAATAGAAGCTTCCGCTTCTAGAAGGATCTTCCTCTAGATGCTTCTCTTGATAGACATATTTAGTATAAATAAGGGTTGAGGGTATGAAAACCCTAGCTTGGAGACTATTGTAACAGAGCACTGCTCGACTGGAGGTTTCCCCCCTCGAAGAGGCCTGTGAACATTTCTTTCTAAATCAAAGTGTTATTTCTGTTGTTGTTCTTATATTATTTATGTGTTATTGTGGAGATTATGTTTGTTATATTACTGTTATTCTTCCATTTCTAAGAATTTCATTTATGTTCTACATATTTATTATATCTGGTATCTTGCAGAAAGTTTGATGACAATGAAAGTCTCTTATTGTTAAAGTTAAGGAAGGTTTGAAAGAATGTGATCATATAAACTAGGTCGATTAGAGAGTTACAAATCATATTTGGATGATGAAATTGATGAGGTCATTTGGTTGAGGTACATGTCGGGTACATGGTTGAGACAAGTAGTTGATGAGTTGGCACATACATGAGGTGTATAGTTGATGATGTTTGTACATATTGATGAATTGATGAGTCATAGTTGACGGGTAATTGATACATGCTTGGTACATACTTGGTACATGGTTGGAGACACTTGCTAGTAGTATTTTTGACACATGGTTTACGGATTATGTAGCATACTTGTATTATTAAAAGCACATATTGATCTTGGTGATGATTATGAGTTGTTGTGTTATACTTGGTTGATCCACATCTTTGAGAGTTGTCTTGGTGATTGATATTGATGAGTAGATCTGATTTGGTTGATAAAATTGATGACATAGGTTGTTGTGATAGGTTTTTTGGACAAGTTGTTGTGATAGGTTATTTGTATAGGTTTGGTTCATGGTTGATGCACTTGTTCATGGTACAGGTTAAGCTACAGGTTGGTGCATGGTTGATGCACTTGTTTATGGTATAGGTTGATTACAGGTTGGTTGGTACAAGTTGGTGCATGGTTGATGCACTTGTTTATGGTACAGGTTGAGGTACAGGTTGATGCATGGTTCAAATTATTGGTACAAGTTGTTTGGTATAGGTTGATTGCTACCGGTTTACAACAATATATCTCACAGTGATAGTGTGACAGGGGTTCCATTATTCTACTTATACATCAGGGCGGTTGGATGGGGAAATGACAGGTTGTTGTAGCCACCTTCCAGTGGTATCCGAAGAACATAGGGGGTTGTAGCCTCTTTCTAGTTGTATTTAGAGAATTGGGGAGTTGGAGCTTCCCTCAGGTTGTAGCCTGAGAAACTAGGGGGTTGGAGCCTCCTTCCAGTTGCAGTTGGAAAACAAAGGAAGTTGGTGCTTCCAATGAATGTAATTCTTCAAGACATATAAGAAAATCCATTATGTGGTTTTCTCCCGCTTTGGGTTTCCACGTAAAACACTGGTGTACTGTGTATGTGTATGATTGTTCATTTCTTCATTTCTTATTTACTCTACAATTATTGGATGATAATGCTACATTGATATAACATTTAGATTATATGGTTAAAAAGGATTAAATTTCTCTATTACCTCCCTCTTAGTAATCCAACACAAATGACATAGAGATTCAGTATGATATCTTGTTATTACACCTTAAAAACTCATAATTTGTAGTGGATTTAAGTAGTTCTGAATTATCTAAGACTAATTATGTTATGTATGGAAATGGAAATTCGATTTGAGAATATAATTGAAACTATTCTTGTAAAGACATGCATAATTACAGATATATATGTATTGTTCGAAGACCGAGTGAATTTTTATTTTGTGTATTATATATGTATTCCTTAAACATATACATTGACAAAATTAAACTCTTTGAAGAGAAGAAACCTCTGATCACAATGATATCCTCAAGAGGAATAACATCTAATTTCTTGCGCATAGTCTCCTTCTACAGTTCATAATAGTTGAAGTAGATCGATATTGTTATGTTAAGTAGACAGAGCACCTTCCGAATTCTACTTGGATCAATCCCTAATTTCTATAGGGATTCGATATCAATACCATCGACATACCTTTACTAGACTTATCTTACTACATCAGTTTCTATAACTTGTTGATAAAGATGTTGTTTCGTGTGTTATCTAACATCAATGGAAAATTTATTTATAGTTTCTTCTTCCATCTCCTTGTAAACATTTTAAATTTGACCCTATGCCTCGAATAGAGAACAAAATCCCATGCCTAATATATATTGAATACTGTCATCTACACCGATTTTTCTTTGAATCTTCGAATCATGAGCATTATGTTTTAAAACTTGGAGAAATTTCGTTTGTTGTAAGGAAAATGGCGATTAGGATTCTCTAAGGTTCAAATTGTACTGTCGAGCTTTCCTGCTCAATGATATTAGTGGAATCTTCACTACGCATAAGTCATCATGCGATTTTTCCAAGGGAATTTTCTACCTTTAGGGTTAGGACCCAAATAAAATCATTAACCTAAAATGATTTACATTTAATCTTATAGAAATTACTTCCTTGAATCCTACATAGTTAATGTTATTAAGAAACGATGAGTATGAGATTTCCTTCAACAACGTTTGTAACCAGAAACATAAATTACTATAATTTATTGGTTGGGAAAATTGGTGATTGATCACTATGTATCCAAGGATGGCTCTTGCACTTGGATCCTACATGTTGCTTTGTCTATGAGTTTCTTTATTATGACAACAACCCAATTGAAGTTATCTGTAATATCTTCTTTATTAAATTTGTTCATGTATAACTTGATATATAACAAGGCATGTGAATTATAGCTCTTCTAGTTGAAATAGGTGTGTGAATTAGAGCACTGCCAGTTCGAAATAGGTGTGGGAATATTAGTGTTGCCAATTGAAATTCCAGTACATTAGTTCTTCTGCTCTTGACACTTGTGGATTCGCTGCATGTTTCTTTATTTTACATCTGTGTAATTGCTAACCCTAATTTAAGTGAACCTTCAGTTAACCATTGGTTTAAAAAAAAATACTTTCACCGTTAACTTGAGATCAGAAGAATGTATACTTTTATCCTTAACCTAGATTGTGTCAACAAAATCTTAGTTTCTTAAACCCCGTCCTTTTATCTCTGTGATAAGCAACACATTGTTCGGATTGAAATAGGACTATTAGATTTATTATTGAGACAATAAATTGATAAATGTAATTTCTTTCCCACTACTACTATAGTCAATAATTGTAATCGCTTTCCCACTACTACTACTTCTACAATCATGTGCTTTTTATAGTTGATACACTCGATATAGTAGGCTTGACGTGCAACCAAATCACTGCCTATGAATTCTTAAGAATTCTTAATCCAATGATTTTTGGATGAGTGTACTTGTCTATCGTTTAACTGAGGTTGATTACCTAGCTCGTAGATCAATCTTTATCCAATTTCGATTTTTGAATAATCAATTTACTGTAATGATGGAGTAGTCTTAGATATTGAATGAGAGGTAGTTAATTTGAAATCAATTTAATGAGTTATATTTTGGTAGCAAGGTATGTAATGACCAAAGAATCATTTTTATTTAGTAGTTTAGATATAATTCAGAATCTCATTTTATTTTAATATCAAGTAGTAACTGTGGATTATTGGGATATTTGATAATAAATTATTATGGTTATAAATTTTATAATGATAGGCCTTAAGACTAGTTATTAATAACTTGTGCTAATATTAAAGAAATGATCATATGAATGACAAGGATTGGTTTCAGGGTTTTATTAATATTTTTGGTACTTAAATCATTATTAGTTTATAGCTGTTACTGTTTCAAATGACTATTTAATTAATGAGTGTCTTGCGTAGAGTTGATTTTTGAATTATTATAATTCACCAAATTATATACTAGAGATGAATGTGTAATTACATATTAGATATAAATGGAAAGGTTACGATCTTACTCTACTTAACAATTGATTGGTATCCAATGGAATAAAAGTTGGCTTGCATGTCAATATAATATTGTGCTCAATTGCGCAAATATAATTTATATAAGACTAATTGAATATTTTGTAATCCTTCATCTATGCCTCGAATTTAAGTTAAAAAGGTGCATTGTGTGTAATCATAATAAAGGTAGATGAATTAAGTCTTGTGTGTGTTTATCAAGTCATTACTTAGAAACTTTAAACTCAGTATTGTATTTTAAGTAATTTATAATATGGAATTGTTGTTTCCTTACATAGATGGAATGTTATTAGTCATTTATTGATGAATTTAGTCTTGAAAACTTTATACTAGGAATGGTTTGTGCATAGATATCTTCATGTTTCTCAGAACAATTTCCAATCCTGACACCTTAAATGGTAAAATGAGATCGGACTTGAGGGTCGATTATGTGTCTTGAAGGTCCTAACCTTGCAAGTGTAGGATGTTTGGCGGGTAGACATTGTGTATGACCTAATGTTATTAAACCTTCATGCTTGGACCAATTAAATTGCCAGGAATTGTTATTGTATCATCATTACTTGTTGTAATGTTGCATAGTTGATGTATTATGGCTCGTTGAAAATTACAATGGTGTTTATTATTAATAGATCGAATACTTGTATCTGTATTCATTATAATCTAATTGTCCTTGCCTAGATAATTGTTGTAACCAATGATCTCATAACTTGTTTATGATAATAAAAAAAATTAAAAAAAATGCATGATACTTCATTGTATTATTTGCTCACCTTGTGTTGTGTACAGAGGGGAGTTACATATGGTATAACGACGAGTTCCACTATGCGACACTGGACCTGTTAAACCTTACACTGTTGTATATTTTATAGTTAAATATATATCGCTAATACAATTTGAATTTTTTGCATGTCATGTATCATGGTTAGAGGACACAATATGAGTAGATGTCAAGTTGTGGGAGGAAGAGGAATGCCTCCTCCAAGTATGTCAACACTCGAGGGATCTTCTCAACTAGGAGAAGGACAGGCTAATGAAAAAGAACAAGTTGTAGTGGGCGATGTGGTAGGTATGATGAGATCCTTTCAAAGGATGTTTGAGGCGTTGATCAACCACCTCAATCAGGATGAGGGAAGAGAGTATATGCCCAATGAGGGTTCGCAACACCCTCTAGTAGTTAGTAGTAGTGTACACATAGAACTCGAGAAGGAAAAATTTCTTGAGTTCTGGAGTGCCACAAAAAAGTTAGCCATCGAGGCATGGTCGGATAATATGGCGATGTGCTTTGCACTACATGATTACACCTCCAACATGAAGTTTCACATAGTGGTATTTCAACTGAAAGGGAATGCACTTCTTTGGTGGAAAATACTCTTACCACAACTGAAGATGACCGTTGAAGACATGTCATGGGAATTCTTCTAGGAGTTATTCCGAGAGAGGTACTTATCAGATGAATTCATTAAGTGACAAATTAATGATTTCAATGCCTTATGACAAGGTATTTGTACAGTATTGGAGTATGAGGCCAGGAACATGGAGCTACTCAGATATGCTCCACATCTGAACACTAAGAAATTAAAGGTTAACAAGTTTGTGTTTGGTCTCAAATTCAACATTAGTGCTAAGGTGAGGATATTAATGCCTCATAATTTGCACGATGTAGTTTAGAAGGCTTCCATTGCTAAAGAAGAGCTGAATGGTGGGGGTCAGTTAGGACTCCTTCCAGGAAAACAAGACATGTGCCACCTAGAGCGTCGCAACAACTTACACCAGTTACACAGACTTTTGGGCACCGCGATGCACCCAGAAGACCTATATTTTCTATGCCACATAGACCAACTATCAGTCAGAGGACTTCATATAGTGAACCGCAATAGTAGAAACATTAGTATAGAACTATTCTACAAAGCAGAATAGAACCGCAGACTCCTAGGCCAACAAATTCTTCCTCTAGAACTAGAAGCACCGACCTGAAGAATGGATTTTGGAGAGCCACATTATCAAAGAGACGGTCATATTGAGAAGTAAAGAATTTCCAGATTAGTAGGACAACCAACTATGGGATATTTTGGCAAGGCCCATAGGATTGATGCAATGACTAATAATCGTCAGGTTGAGCATCAGTCTATAGTACTTGAGACTTCAAGTATGATAGTTGATCAACAATTTAATGTTTTAATAGATCCAAGAGCTATTGAGAGAATTATATGTAGTTTTTCACTTAAAAGAATTAAGGTGAAGGAAGTCGAAAAGGATGAGTTTAGAAATGTAGAAATGGCATTTGGTGCCAAGAAAAAGGTTAGAGGAAAAGTGAAGGATTGCAACATTAACTTGGGTGATTTCGTCACAAATGTAAACCTGTATGTCACAATATTGGGATCTTACGACATTGTGATCAGAATGGATTGGTTAAAATCGCACGACGCGATACTTAACTATCAGACGAAACCATTACGTTTGATTGATGATTTAGAACATATTAGAGTAATTGTGGGAAGAAACCAAGGAGTGTTGTTGATATTTATTTCTTCCCTACAATTACATAAAATCATGTGCAAAGGATGTAAGTTGTATGCCATTTTAGCGCTTAATAAAAAGGCGGAAATAGAAGGATTAGAAAACCTTCCTGTAGTGTCAAAGTTTGCGGATGTTTTCCCTGAAGAGATACCAGGATTACCGACGGACAGAGAATTAGAATTTGCTATATATTTAAAACTTGGTACATAATCGATTGCAAGAATGCCTTATCGGATGTCAACACCTAAATTGCAAGAGTTGAAAATGAAATTGAAGGAGTTATTAGAATTGGGACTTATACATCCAAGTGTGTCATTGTGGGGTGTACCAATGATCTTTGTAAGAAACAAAGATAGATCGTGGAGGCTTTGCATTGACTATTGTCAATTAAACAAAGCCATGATAAAGAACCAGTATCTGTTGCCAATAATTGATGATTTATTTGATCAAATGAAGGGAGCGATCGTGTTTTCAAAGATTGACTTGAGATCGGGATATCACCAATTGCGAATCAAAGAGAAAGATATCTCTAAGACTGCATTTAAAATGAGATTCAAACATTATGAGTTTACAGTTTTACCATTTGGATTGACAAATTCCATGAGCGTATTTATGAGTTTAATGAATGGGGTATTCTGTGAATACTTGGACAAGTTTTTACAAGTATTTATCGGTGACATACTAATTTATTCCTAGACGAGAGAGGAGCATGACGAACACCTGAGATTAGTGTTGCAGTGTTTAAGAGAAAACAAGTTGTACAAAAAGCTGTCGAAATGTTTGTTTTATCAGACAAAGATTCATTATTTGGGACACATCATATCTAGCAAAGGTATCACTGTGGATCCAACGAAGGTTGAGGCTATTATGGAATTGCCAGTCCCGATGAACGTACAAGAAGTACATAGTTTTATGGGATTAGCAGGTTATTATTGACGCTTCATAGAAGGTTTGGGTGTACCAATGATATTTGTAAGAAAGAAGGATGGATCATAGAGGCTTTGCATTGACTATTGTCAATTAAACAAATCCATGATAAAGAACCAGTATCTGTTGCCAATAATTGATGATTTATTTGATCAAATGAAGGGAGCGATGGTGTTTTCAAATATTGACTTGAGATCAGGATATCACCAGTTGTGAATCAAAGAGAAAGATATCTTTAAGTCTGCATTTAAAATGAGATTCAAACATTATGAGTTTACAGTTTTACCATTTGGATTGACAAATTCCACGAGCGTATTTATGATTTTAATGAATGGGGTATTCCGTGAATACTTGGACAAGTTTGTACAAGTATTTATCGATGACATACTAATTTATTCTCAGATGAGAGAGGAGAGCGACAAGCACCTAAGATTAGTGTTGTAGTGTTTAAGAGAAAACAAGTTGTACAAAAACCTATCGAAATGTTTGCTTTATCATACAAAGCTTCATTATTTAGGACACATCATATCTGGTAGAGGTATCACTGTGGATCCAACGAAGGTTGAGGCTATTATGGAGTGGCTAGTCTCGACGAATGTACAAGAAGTATGTATTTTTATGGGGTTAGCACGTTATTATCGACGCTTCATAGAAGGTTTGGGTGTACCAATGATCTTTGTAAGAAAGAAGGATGGATCGTGGAGGCTTTGCATTGACTATTGTCAATTAAACAAAGCCACGATAAAGAACCAATATCTGTTGCCAACAATTGATGATTTATTTGATCAAATGAAGGGAGCGATGGTGTTTTCAAAGATTGACTTGAGATCAGGATATCACCAGTTGTGATTCAAAGAGAAAGATATCTCTAAGACCGCATTTAAAATGGGATTCAAACATTATGAGTTTACAGTTTTACCATTTGGATTGACAAATTCCATGAGCGTATTTATGAGTTTAATGAATGGGGTATTTCATGAATACTTGGACAAGCTTGTACAAGTATTTATCGACATCATACTAATTTATTCTTAGACAAGAGAGGAGCATGATGAACACCTGAGATTAGTGTTGCATTGTTTAAGAGAAAACAAGTTGTACGAAAACATGTCGAAATGTTCGTTTTATCAAACAAAGATTCATTATTTGGGACACATCATATCTAACAAAGGTATCACTATGGATCCAATGAAGGTTGAGGCTATTATAGAATGGCCAGTCCCAACGAACGTACAAGAAGTATGCAGTTTTTATGGGATTAGCAGGTTATTATCAACTCTTCATAGAAGGTTTGTGTGTACCAATGATCTTTGTAAGAAAGAAGGACAGATCGTGGAGGCTTTGCATTGAATATTGTCAAATAAACAAAGCCATGATAAAGAACCAGTATCTATTGCCAATAATTGATGATTTATTTGATCAAATGAAGGGAGCAATCATGTTTTCAAAGATTGACTTGAGATCGAGATATCACCAATTGTGAATAAAAGAGAAAGATATCTCTAATACCACATTTAAAACGAGATTCAAACATTATGAGTTTACAATTTTAGCGTTTGGATTGACAAATTCCACGAGCATATTTATGAGTTTAATCAATGGGATATTCAATGAATACTTGGAGAAGTTTGTACAAGTATTTATTGATGACATACTAATTTATTCTCAGATGAGAGAGGAGCATGACGAACGCCTGAGATTAGTGTTGTAGTGTTTAAGAGAAAACAAGCTGTACGACAAACCTGTTGAAATGTTTGTTTTATCAGACAAAGATTCATTAATTAGGACACATCATATCTGGAAAAGGTATCAATGTGGATTCAACGAAGGTTGAAGCTATTATGGAATGGCCAGTCCCGACGAACGTATAATAAGTACGTATTTTTATGGGATTAGTAGGTTATTATCGACGCTTCATAGAAGGTTTTTCAAAGATAGAAAATCTAATTACGGAATTGCAGAAGAAGAATAAGAAATTTGTATGGTCAAAGAAATGTGCAGAAGCATTCCAGAAGCTCAAGGAGTTATTAACGATAACACCGAATAACACTGATACTGAAGGTTCCTGACATGGACAAGGAATTATTGGTACGCACGAATTCATCCAAGGAAGCTTTAGGTGGAGTTTTGATGCAAGATGGTCGAGTGATTGCCTACATTTCAAGGAAATTAGGAAGGCATGAAGAGAATTACGCAACACACGATTTGGAGTTTTTAGTGATTGTTTATTCCTTACAAGTTTGGAGACATTATCTTAATGGACGAAAATTCGAACTGAAAACTAATCGCAGTGGATTTAAGCACATTTTTACTCATAATGACTTGAACGCGTGACTAAGGCGTTGGTCAGAATTATTAAGTGAGTACGACTTTAAGATTACTTACATTAAAGGAATGGTGAATAGAGTAAGAGATGCGTTGAGTCGGAGACCACGCATATTCTCAGTAATACCCCTTAAGATGAATCTTCGAGAAAATATTTTGGCTTTGTAGATTGACGATGATTGGTAGAAGGAAGTTAAGGACAATATCGAACAGAATGCCATGATGGTAGCGAGGTATGAAGGCTATTCATTTGAAAATGATGGATTTTTGAGGTATAAAGGTAGAATTTATGTATCGCCTAATGACGAATTAAGAAATTTGATTTTGAACAAAGCTCATCGAGCAAAAATAGTGATTTTAATCACTCAAAAATTAAATTTGCTCAAAAAACCCAAAAAGGTCAAAATAAAATAAAAAAAATCAGCAAATGCCCAAATCAAGGAAACATGTGGGGACATGTTTTGAGAAAATAAAGCCTCAAAAGGCAAGGTGGCAATAAAAGGAGACAAAACCGATTTGATTGAGGATGATTGAGTGAGGTGTTATCAAGTTTTCATCATGTTCTCATTGGGAAGTGCGCCCCTTTTGGATAGGTGGCGCATCCTTGAGTGGGCAGCCCATCCTTTGGCAAGGTGGCACCCTCATACTCACTATTGGTTGCACACTTGGCGTTATTTTGTGTTGATGGAGAGGTGGCAGCCATTACTTCAACACTTGGCTGCTCTCCTCTTCCACTTGGTGCACCCATCTCCTACACATGGTGTGTCCTCCTTCATTGGGACTCCTTCCCTTTGCCTTTATATTGAAGCATACTCTCACATTTACAAGAGTTGGATTTTTTGGGGATTGTTGCTTGTAGTTGTCTACTATTGTAATATTTTTCATTTGGAATAAAGAGACTTTGGAGGTCAAGAAGGTGTGTTATACATGTGTGTGGATGCTTGATGTCAATTTGTGCTTAATTCATGAGGTAATATTTGCCTAATTTCTTCTTTGGATTTGTTATCTTGGCCTTTGAAAGGATGCTATCATCTTGTAGGATAGGATTTATCTAGCTTGTTGTTAATCCTATTGTTCATTTACATTTATAGATTTTGATGTGTATGCATGTTTTGGTTAACTAACATACTCTTCAAGTTTCTTGTGTAGGTGACACCATTTTTTTTAACAAGTTTATTTGCAAAATTTTAAAGCTTACAGGTTCTCATAGCTTGGAGTAGTGATGAAACTTGCTTGTCTCTTCACAACTTCAAGGATCTAAATACTCGGTCCCTCCTTAGCTCATCTAAAGACTCCATTTCCCAAGGGTTCCAAGGCTACAAATTTTCTCCCTTCACTCTTTCTCAAAGAAAATCTAAATTGTTTTGGTTACTTTGTTGGAAATGAAAGTATCTTAGATCTCTATTTATTTCAAATTATGAGTATCTAAGTGTACATGCATAAGATAAACTAGATCCAAGTTTGTACTTTCAATTTTTAACTAAATATTTAGATCTAGCATAGGAAAAGTCTCATTTAACATGCTTTTCTTTCAAAAATTTTAGAAGTTAAAGGATAGTTTTTTTCGTAAAGATTTCAATTCCATATTTGGAAATTAGAGTGCCTTTATATTGCTGTTTTAAAACAACATAAAAAGACCCTAAGGAGACAAGTTGTTTAGCTTGCTCTTCTTAGTTCATTTTTGCTCATTTTATGTTAGTTTACTTAGTCAATTTTGGGGCTTTCCTACTAATAACCCAAGACACTTATAAAGTGTTTTTGGGAATCTTTTTTCATTGTTTGTTTGCTGTTTTGTGCAGGTTGACAAACAGATAAGAGGAAGTTATGTCCGTTTTGGGCGGATTTGGAGCATCCGGGACCCCCGGGGGCACCCCTTTTCTTCAATAAGTATTTTGTAAACATTGTAAAGACTTGTGACCCCCATAATGAATGGTCACAAGTCACTCCCATAAATAGTTGTGTAAGTTATTTAATAAAATCAGTGGGGCTATAAGATCTCGCTCTTCATCCCCCCTGGGGAACAATGTTTTTGGTGTTTGTCTCAATTTTGAAATTTTAGCTTAGATTCAACTTTCATAACTAAAGATAAGATAAAGTGATCTTTCAATTCATCACAAAGCACTACAATCTTCACATAGATTAGATTTAATTTTGGAAAGTAAAATCTTTAATTGCTAGTTAGTTTTATTTCTTGCAATTTCAAAGTTGGGAAATAAACCATCCCCTCAGCTCCTCGAAAGAGGCCTCGTCAGTGTGGATTAGTTATTAGAATAAAATTTCAATTTTGGTTATTTACTTCTTGTTTAAAATAAACAAATTCCCCTCAGCTCTTAGTGAGGTTCCTGACCCTTCCAGTTGCGAGCTAGTCTCGATATGATGGAAGTAAGTTTCATACACGCTAAGCTAGTCAGTGGTTGATAGATTAATTAGGACAATATCTAAGTGGTATCATTTTTCTAAGACATCTACCCTAGTTGGCGTGTGTCAAATCATCTGGAAACTCGCCTTGTTGGATCTGCGACACACCGGGTCGACAATTTTTAGATTGGTGAATGATACATAAGGAGGCCCAAATATTTTCATTAACTCAACATAAATTTATCCTAATAAAACAAACAAACTACATTGCCCACAATTACCTTTAAGGCACTGGTCTCATATTTACACTCAGCAAAGCCATAGGTTTCACTTTACATTTTGGTTATCTATTTGAAGCAATCAAATTTTACTTCCATCTAACAACTGTGTCTGAGCATCCTTTTTATGCAAGTATATGCTTTTGATGTTATATCGTTGATGAATAATTGGTTTATGTGTATTTCAATTTATGGTTGATTGTTGAAAAGAATAAAAATCCTAGATTTAATTTCTTGTACTTAGCTTAGTTCAAGCCTTAGTAGTTTTGTTAGGGACTACCCCCCTTGGCTTCGCTAGGATTTGGCCTAGACAGAGGAGTTGAGGATTAGGTGACAACACCTTAACTCTCACTTGCCCCCAAGGACACATCGAGTGGATTGAAGATTTCTTCCACGTCTCCCAGGTGTGTATAATACAACAACAATCCCCAACAAACTTAATGACTTCAAATTCCTCTTCAGTTGGTGTTCCATGAATAATAATAGGTACATTAGTAACTCTTCCACATAAGGTTATCATCTTTCCCTTAAACAAGCCTATCCTTCCCAATGAAGGTACCACAGTAGGCTTTCCCAAAATTTCCCAAGTGTCTTCTGTCATAATATTCACTCATGTTTCTTCATCCAAGACACAGTCTATGTCAAAGTCTTGTATTCTTGTACTTATGCATTGTTTTACTATTAGGATATCTAGTAAACTGACATCTTTGTGAACATTCATCGTTTCTTTGAACTGTAATAACATAGTCTGAGCTTTTTCAGATTCTTTCTCTTTATGATTCTCTAACATGATCTTAGTCTCTTGACTTTCTTCATAGTTTTATTGTCTCATGTTCATTCTTTCAACTTTAGCAATCATCCTTGGACAATCCTCAACCTCATGACCAATAATCTTACAACAAATACAAATAGGACCTGTACTAGGACATTCCTTAGCAAGATGTCCCAACCTTCTACAGTTATAACACAATGTCAATTCTCTTTTTCTTTTAAATGTTCCCCAACCTCTTCTATACTGCGCACTAGGATCATGATGTTGGATCTGCAATCTACAAACATTTCTTCTAGGTTCTTGCATCCACTTATTAATAAAAAAATTCTTTCTATGCATAGGAATAACATACATTTCTTCATTTCCATTAAATTTACTCAGATCAACTCTTTCTTCCCCCACGCCCTAGCCTTTAGACTATGAAAAAATCTATTCAACATACTTAAATTCATGCTTTTGAAACAAAAATTTTCACTTATCTTACTCTTATCAAAGCACAAATATTTACCTCTTTCTTTGGATCAGATTTCTTTCTTAGCACAGAGCTTCATGAGTCAAGTAGAGTACTGCACACTTCAACAACATATCTATGCACAAAACTTCTCTTTTCTTTACTTCAGTTCTCAGCAATCACAGTTTCAGGTCCCAAAAATGGAACCATTTGTTGGCACAGGGGAGGACCTAGGGTTAAACACTTAACAACGCACCAAAAAAACCTCAACTATCGACCCTTTCAGAAACATCTGTGGAGCAGGAGAAGTCTCAACCAAGGTAGAAGCAGGGGGGGTTACAAGACGCATGTGTTTGTAACCAAGTTGGGACACAGATCTGTGATACCAACACTTCATAGAGTATTCTAGCAACATGTATAAGGTAATATGCATTAGTTTATTAGCTTTATTAACATCGCATAACATACCCAGATATAGATAGGAGCAATAACAATAAAGATTAAGCAGTTCAACCACTTAGCATATATCATTGAGTTAGATCTAACATTCATTTACCCTTAACACAAGTAAACACTAAGAAACAAAAGATGAATCTATCATACATAATCATCAATAATTGAGGAGATTCATAACATAAACAACACAACACAAAGAAAACCATAGACACAAGATATATGTGGTTCACCCCGGTGTGGGGCTACGTCCACCAACTGCTTCATCTTATTTATTGTTATTCAATCTCTTACATTCAGTAACTCATGTGCATTAAGACATAGAGTCAAGCTTTGCATAGGGCAGGAGATTTGTGCACTGAGCACTAGATCCTCCTTCCAAACTAGGTCAAGGCACAGAGCCAATTCTCTATCAAGCACAAAGCCTTAACACACAAACATTCCCTTGCACAAAGCCAATTGAACTACTTGCACTTAGCCACTTTCCACCCTCTCTTCTTCAATACATTCTTACTTACTTATACTTTTACAATCCCTTACAATAAGGCCTAATCATGGGTAAAACCCCATGGGCCGACATCCCATAACCCTTTACAAAAACCCTATAGAACCCCTTACTAGGTCCACATAGCCCGTAAAATTGGTGAGATCCATGATCTCAGCTCCGCCTGGGCGCTCCTCTCTTAACCAATGTGTCAAAGTCCAAAAAGTGGTCCAAACCTGACCAAGGTTTCCTCAAAACTTGGTCGAGGGCCAACAATAGTCATGATTTGCTTCTCCATTTCAGGTTTCGAGAGTTTTGGCTCCTCTCTTTTTGGTTTCCTCCGAAAAAAATTCCCGCAAAGTGCATGGATCTCTGTCGTGTTTCCTTCCTGATCTAGCGGCTCAGACCTGCTCCGAACTCTAGAGCTTCGACATTCTTGCTCCCTCCTTGTTTTCAAATTCCCGAAGTGTTTAAGCTACGAAGTTTTAGTTCTTTCACCACCTGTCCATTTGGTGCTGACATGTGGCACTCAGTCCAGGCACCTTTAGGCATATCATTTGCTTGTTTCCAAGTGATGTGTGTCACCCTCCTTTCTGCGATAGATCAACTTAGTGACATGTCACCACGTTAGCTTCGGGAAGTCGTTCTTTGGGAAATATTCTTGTTCAACATCAAAGCTCCCTAGCACCAAAATTGGCGCCTCCAAGCATAATTAAAGAGTTTCTAAAGTTGGTGGGTAGGTAAAGATTTAGCGGTGGCGCTAAAATAGCGGGATGGCCTAGATCTCAGATCGTGACCAGACCAATGACCACACTCAATTTCGGGGAATCAACATGCTCGGACGTTAAAATATTTGAGCAGATTGAAATCTAAACCATGGTTTTTGGGGAGAGCGACGTGGCGAAAGGTGGTGCATTTCGGGATCAAAAGCAGTATGGTTCCAAACTTCTTTCAACAACTTCAAATTCGCATTCTCATTCAGTGTCATACACAATCACAGCAAGTGGTCTCCCCCTAGTTATCAGGCCTTGTATCAATCCCGAGGAGATATCATTTAATGGACACAGGCTGATAGTTGAAACCTCGACTCACTCCATAAATAGAAGGCATGGAAGCCCTAGCCGAGGAGACAAAACTATCAACCTGAGAAAGATACACACATAGTTATATAGAGAAGGTACACAGGTGAAAATATTTAGACAGGATGGCTAGATCAGATCAGACTTCTAGCGGTTGATGACTGATCTGAGTATAAGTAGATCAATGTAAGAATTTGTTATGGTCGTCGAATGGTTAAGTAGCACTCCCTATTTTGTAATATTTTGATACCATAGTTGTTCTTTGGTTATGTATAAGAATTGAGACTTTCTCATTAATATAAGTCAACTTCTTTCATATTCTTATGTAAATTTTGTTGAAACACTCGAGCATGGAGGATCTAGACGAGGGTTGTAGTTGTATTGTAATGTAGGTTTTATTATAATGTTGTTGTGACATGTTCCAGTACTTTCCTTTTGTTATATTATTTCCCCTTATGCTGAAATGATCGTGCATGGAGGATCCATACAAGTTGTTGTAGTCGCATGGTAATGGAGGTTTGATTATTATGTTTTTGTGCCATATTTTGGTGTCTAAAACTTGAGTTCAAGAGTGCTATTGGGCTTGAGTTTTTCTTCACCAAGATGCTTGAAGGTCAGAGGCTCATGGCAGACTTGTCCCCCTTTCTCATTAAGTCTTCCTTCTGCTCACCCTTAACCTTAAATTACTGACTGAAGTTAATAAGGACCTCATTTCCTTATGCATTTCTAATTCGATTATTGTATTAAAACGTTCTTGTACTGAGCTATGTCCATTTGACTTCCATTCATAAAACCTACCTCCACCAAACATTTTGATGGCTACTGGGATTATCCTCTTGCAATATGAGGATGAATCTTAGTGCTAACATGTGTCAGACACCTCTGAGTTGAGATCGAATAGAGGATAGGGTCTTGGTAGGAACAGAAGTAATCCAAGAAATGGAAGAGAAGATCCAAACTATAGGACAAAGAACTAAAGAAGCACAAGATAGACATAAGAGTTATGTTGATGCACATCGCATTGACCACAATTATGATGTTGGAGAAAATGTTTTATTGTGGGTGAAACCACATAAGAGTTCGATCAAGTTTGGAAAGGGTGCTAAACTCCCTCCTAGGTTTGTGGGACCTTTTGAAGTTGTAGAAAGGAAAGGACCCTTGGCTTACTGACTAGCCTTGCCTAATTCTTTGAGGCATATGCACGATGTATTTCATGTATCTGTTTTGCGACATTATATTTCAGATCCTCCACATGTTATTGACTTGAGTTATTTGTAGGTGTCATATGAGGGTGCTCTCATGGCGAAGCCAATCCACATACTAGACCATCACACTTGAAAACTATGACATGGAATAGTTGATCAGGTCAAGGTCTAGTGGGACAATTATAGTCCACACTCGGCTACTTGGGAGGATGCATACGAGATGTGTTAGTAGTTTCCCTATTTGTTTGATAGATTGGATATGTATATTAGTATCAGATATATTTATTGTTTTCATTACTAGATTGTACAAACTTTAGGACAAAGTTTAAAATAAGAGGGGGTGTATGTAACATCCATTTTCACTGATCACATTTTTATACTAACTTATTCATTAAGGACACTTGTGAGCAAGTGATCCGGTTATGGTACATTATGGTTTATGGTTTGATTATGAGTTATGCTATGTTGAGTATTGAGATTTACATGTTATTTTTCTAGATGTATATATTGACAGGTATTACGATGAGTTTTCCTAAGTGTGTGAGAAACATGACAGGTTGAGGATGTTGATGGCATCAATGGACTTTCTTGGACTCCAGATTGAGTCAGGGAGTGGACTTGTATTTAGATTGAGCATTTGATTACATGCATGTGTTCTATGATGATTTCAATATGGATATTATGTGTATGGATTATTGACATTGTTTTTGTTAGTGAATGTAGGATTGGTGACGCTTGCTAATCTGACTCACATAATGAATAAAAGGGTCATACAAGAAAAATAGAAGGATGAGGGAGAGGTGTGGCAGCGTCCCTGTCACATCCTACTAGCATTGTCGCCGTGACCTGAACTAAAGGTTATAAATTACCTTGTTAAGATAGTTCCATGATGTCGCGAGGTCAAACTGAGACAGCCACTCACTAGGAATTCTAAGCAGTGTGCAATAAGGAAGAATCATTATTCCTTAGAAAATCCCTTAGTCTCTCACAAGGTTGACCAATGGAGTGTTGACTCCAAGTGTTTGACAAACTTCCAAACTAGTCAATGGTGAGTGGCACCCTTGGAGCATGGAAGTGTGTCTTGAAGGGCACGTCACGTAAACAAAATTGTGAGTCAATAAAAATCTATAAGGCCTAGAAATGAAATGAATGTTTAGACTTTGTTAGGAAAGAGTACACATTTTATTATTAAACTATGAACTAGAAAACTAAAAAAGAGTCTAAGTCTAAATGATTGACTAAATAAAATATTAAATAAGTTAAGGGAATTAAGATTTAATGAACTCTAGTAAAGGGGGAATAAGAATCAAAGGTTGGGTTGATGCACATGTGTGCATGAAAATAATAAAAAGGGATTTTTAGTTAAAAAAAAAACACATGAGAGAATAGGTGGTCAACATAGAGTTAGTATACTAAGTCAATCAAACACTAAATCCTAACTAAAAGAATAATCCTAATCAAATTCAAACTTAAATTTAGTTAGGGGCCACAACAAAGGAGAGATTGGGGAACTAAGAGACTACTAGGAGGAAAAATGGGAACAAATTGGGGAATGTGAGAGAAATTGAGTAATTAAATAAAATAAAAAGGGATTTAAGATGTGAAACTTGGGGAGAGTGTGACATGTGTTGTGGGTGAATAATGCTTAATTTAATTATTCAAAATTGTTTAATTGTGCATGATATGACATGTATCAATGCAAATTTTCCTATAAAATAAATGGTGAGGAAGAGAGAGGTTACCCTATGGTTGGATAAATGTTATGCTCCTAAAATTTTAATTGACTAAGTTTACTTGTGGAGAGTTGGGCTGAAGCTTGTGCAAGTGGTGGAAGCCTCTCCTTGTGAGGGAAAGTTTTTTCTATTGAGTTTTGGATTTTTGTTTGTGGCCCCTTTGTGGCTCAGGGGGATAAGGGATAAGAAGATTACCCCTAGCGTTGGTTGAGAGGTACTGGTGAAGTGTTGGATTAGTAGCCAGAAGCAAGGAGGACCAGACTGAAGATCATTCTCATTATAAACTTTCTTGGTCACAATATTTATTTTGGTCATATTATTACGTGTAGAGTATTGAATTGGTATTGAATAATATGGAAAGAATGATATTGTTATAGTTTAGGTATTACCTTGCAATTTGCAATTTATCTTTATAACTGTCAGATGACATAGAAATTCAGTATGATATCTTATTATTACACCTTAAAAAATCATAATTTGTAGTGGATTTAAGTAGTTTTGAATGATCTAAGACTAATTGTGTTATGTATGGAAATGGAAATTTGATTTGAGAATATAATTGAAACTATTCTTGTAAAGGAAAGTATAGTTACAGAAATATATGTATTGTTCGAAGACCGAGTGAATTTTTATTTTGTGTATTATATATGTATTCCTTAAACATATACATTAACATAATTAAATCCATTAAAGAGAAGAAACCTCTAATCTCAATGATATCCTCAAAAGGAATAACATATAATTTCTTGCACATTATTCTTCTTATAGAGTTCATAATAGTTGGAGTAGATCGATATCTTTTATAAGATATTGTTCTGTTAAGTAGACAGAGAACCTTCTGAATTCTACTTGGATTAATCCCTTAATTTTTGTAGGGATTCAATATCAGTACTATCGACAGACCTTTACCAGACTTATTGATAAATATGTTGTTTCCCGTGTTATCTAATGTTAATGGAAAATTTATCTATTGTTTCTTTTTCCATCGTCTTGTAAACATTTTAAAGTTAATCATGTGCCTTGAGTAGAGAACGAAACCCCATGCTAAAGCTATATTGAATCATGTCATCTGCACCGATTTTTCTTTGAATCTTCGAATCATGATCATTGTGTTTTAAAACTTGGAGAAATTTCCTTTGTTGTAAGGAAGATGGCGATAAAGATTCTCGAAAGTTCAAACTGTATTGTTGAGATTTGCTCCTCAGCGATATTAGTAGAATATTCACTACGTAGAAGTATTCACGTGATTTTTCCAAGGGAAATATCTGCCTTCTGGGTTAGGACCTGAATACAATCGTCAACCTAAAAAAAATTGCATTTAAGCTTACATAAACTACTTCCTTGACTCCTGCATAGTTACTGTTATTAAGAAACTATGAGTACCAGATTTCCTTCAACAAATTTTATAATCGAAAACAAAAATAATTGTAATTTATTGGTTGGGAAAATTGGTGATTCATCACTATGTATCCAAGGCTAGCTCTTGCTCTTGGATCCTCCATGTTTCTTTGTCTGTGAGTTTCTTTATTGTGCAAACAACCCGATTGAAGTTCTCTGTAATATCTTATTTATTAAATATGTTCCTATAGAATTTGATATATAAACAAGGCATGTGAATTATAGCGCTACTAGTTGAAATTTTAGTACCTTAGCTCTTCTGCTATTGACACTTATGGATTTGTTGCATGTTATTTTATTTCCATTTGTGTAATTTCTAACCCTTATTTAAGTGAACTTCAATTAACCATTGGTTTATATATATATATATATATATATATATATATATATATATATATATATATACTTTCACCGTTAACTTGAGATCAGAATAATGTAGACTTTTATCCTTAACCTAGATTGTGTTGACAAAATCTTAGTTTATTAAACCTCACCTTTTTATCTTTGTGATAAACATCAATCTCTTCGGATTGAGATAGGACTGCTAAATTTTTTATTGAGACAATAACTTGATACCTGTAATCGCTTTCCCTCTACTACTATAGTCAATAACTGTAATTTATTTCTCACTACCAATACAGTCATGTGGTTTTTATAGTCGATACACTCGATATATTATGATTGACATGCAACCAAATCACCATGAATTTATAAGAATGCTTATAAGAATGCAACGATTGTTGGATGAGTTTACTAGTCTATCATCCAACTGCGGTCAATTACCTAGTTGGTAGATCAATCTTTATCCAATTTTGATTTTTGAATAATCAATTTACTATAATGATGGAGGTAGTCTTAGATATTGAACGAGAGGTAGTTAATTTGAAATCAATTTAATGAGTTATCATTTGGTAAAAAGGTATGTACTGACCAAAGAATCATTTTTATTTAGTCGTTTAGATATAATTAAGAATCTCATTTTATTTTAATATCAATTAGTAACTGTGGATTATTGGGATATTTGATAATAAATTACTATGGTTATAAATTTTATAATGATAGGCCTTAAGACTAGTTATTAATGACTTGTGTTAATATTAAATGAATAATAAGGATTGGTTTCAGGGTTTTATTAAGATTTTTGGTACTTAAATCATTATTAGTTTATAATTTTTTTTTTTTTTGTTAGTTTGGCAGTGACATGTGGGACTAACTTGTGGCTAAGAAAACGCGACTCAAGGGCATCTAAGCCATCAAAATCACCTGAGGATCGCACCTGGCCTGAGCCACACCAACCCTTAACATGGATGGATTTTTTGTCCCCACGAGTTTAGAACCAGTGACTTTAACATCAGGGACTGCCTTAACAACACACTCTCTCACCGACTCTCCTACAGCTCAGGGAAATTATTAGTTTATAATTGTTACTGTTTCAAATGAATATTTAATTAATGAGCGTCTTGCATAGAGTTGATTTTTGAATTATTATAATTCACCAAATTATATACTAGAGATGAATGTGTAATTACATATTATATATAAATGGAAAGGTTATGATCTTACTCTACTTAACAATTGATTGGTATCCAATGGAATACAAGTTGGTTTGCGCACTTCAATATAAAATGGTGCTCAATTTCTCAAATATAATTTATATAAGACTAATTGAATATTTTGTAATCCTTTATCTATGCCTCGAATTTAAGTTAAAAGGCACATTATGCTTAATCATAATAAAGGTAGATGCAGTAAGTCTTGTGTGTGTTTATCAGGTCATTACTTAGAAACTTTAAACTCAGTATTTTATTTTAAGTAATTCATAATATGGAATTGTTGTTTCCTTACATAGATGGAATGTTATTAGTCATTTACTGATGAATTTAGTCTTGAAAATTTTAGACTAGGAATGGTTTGGGCATAGATGTCTTCATGTTCCTCAGAATAGTTTCTAGTCCTGACACCTTAAATGGTCAGAAGAGATCGGATGAATCTTGGACTTGAGCATTGATTATGTGTCTTGAAGGTCCTAACCTTGCATGTGTAGAATGTTTGGCAGGTAGACATTGTGTATGACCTAATGTTATTAAACCTTCATGCTTAGACCAATTAAATTGCTAGGAATTGTTATTGTATCATCATTACTTGTTGTAATGTTGCATAGCTGGTGTATTATGCTTCGTTGAAAATTATAATGGTGTTGATTATTAATAGACTAAATACTTGTATTTATATTCATTATAATCTAATTGTCCTTGCCTAGATAATTGTCGTAATGGATGATCTCATAAATTGTTTATGATAATAAAAAAAATAAAAAATTACATGCTACTTCATTGTATTATTTGGTCGCCTTGTGTTTTGTATGGAGGGGAATTACATATGGTATCACAATGGGTTCCAGTTTGCGACATCGGACATGTTACACTTTCCACTATTGTATATTTTATAGTTAAATATGTATCGCTAATACAATTTGAATTTTTTGCATGATAGGTATCACACTGAACATGTTACACCTTCCACTGTTGTATATTTTATAGTTAAAGATGTATCGCTAATACAATTTGAATTTTTTTCATGATAGGTATCACACCAGACATGTTACACCTTCCACTGTTGTATATTTTATAGTTAAAGATGTATCACTAATACAATTTGAATTTTTTGCATGATAGGTATCATGGTTAGAGGACACAGGATGATTAGACGTCAGGCTGCAAGAGGAATATGAATGCCTCCTCAAAGTACGTCACACCCGAGGGATCTACTCCACTGGGAGAAGGACAAGATAATGAACAATAACAAGTTTTAGTATGCGATGTTGTAGGTATGATGATATCCTTTCAGAGGATGTATGAGGTGTTGATCAATTGCCTTGATCGGGATGAGGACAAAGAGTTTGTGATCAATGAGTTCTTTCCAGTAGTTAGTAGTAGTGTATAGAGAGAACTCGTGAAGGTGAAATCTCCCAAGTTCTGGGGTGCCACAGATGGGTTAGCCACCAAGGCATGGTTGGAGAATATGACAATGTACATTTCACTACGTGATTACACCTCCAACATGAAGGTTCGCATGGAGGTATTTCAACTAAAAGGAAGTCTGTTTCTTTGATGGAAAACACTCTTACCACAATTGAACATGACCGTTTAAGACGTGTCATGGGAATTATTCGAGGAATGATTTTGAGAGAGGTACTTATAAGATGAAGTCATTGAGCACCAAATTAATGAAATCAATGCCTTGCGATAGGGTAGTCGTACAATACTAGAGTATGAGGCCAAGTACATGGAGCTACTCAGATATGCTCCACATATGAACACTGAGAAATTAAAGGTTAACAAGTTTGTGTTTGGTCTCAACTTCAACATTCATGCTATGGTGAGGATCTTAATGCCTTAGACTTTGCACGATGTAGTTCAGAAGGCTTTCATTGTTGAAGAATATATGAATGGTGGGGGTCATGGAAGGACTAATTCCAGGCATGTAGGACTAGCGCCACCTAGAGTGTCACAGCAATAGACACCAGTTAGGAAGACTTATGGGCACCACGATGCACCTAGAGGACCTTTATTTTCTACACCATGTAGACCGACTACCAGTCAAAGGACCCTGTATAGAGCATGAAAAAAACAAGAACAACGTCGTCCTCAACACCCGCGTCAGTATATACCTTTTCCACATAATAGACTAGGACCGCAGACTCCTAGGCGAGTAGCTTATTCCTCTGGCATCGGCTCGAAGAATGGATGTTGGACTTGTGGAGAGCCACATTATCAGAGAGACTATCCTATTGAGAATGAAAGATATTTTGTATCAGTAGGAAAACTGAAAGTGGGATCATAGGATTCATGCAGCGGTTAATAACTTCCAGGTCGAGCATCAATCTACAATACTTGAGACTTCATGTATGATAGTTTCTCAATGATTTAGTGTTTTGATAGATCCAGGAACTACTAAGAGTTTTCTATCTAGTGTTGCACTTAAAAGAATTAAGGTGAAGGTAGTCGAACATGATGAGTTTAGATATGTATAAATGACATCTGGTGCCAAGCAAAAGGTTGGAGGAAAAGTGAAGGATTGTAACATTAACTTGGGCGAATTTGTCACAAGGTAAACATGTATGTAACAATCTTGGGATGTTACGACATTGTGATCAAAATGGATTGGTTAGAATCAAATGATGAAATACTTAACTATAAGATGAAAAGATTAAGTGTGATTGATGATTTGGGACAGAGTAGAGTAATCGTGGGAAGAAGCCAAGGAGTGCCATTGAGATTTATTTCTTTCCTACAATTACAAAAAATCATGCTCAAAGGATGTAAGTTGTGTGCCACTTTAGTGCTCAATGAAAAAGGGGACACAGAAGGATTAGAAAACCTTCATGTAGTGTTAGAGTTTGCGTGTATTTTTTTCGAAGTGCTACTAGGATTGTCGTTGTAAAGTGAATTGGAATTTACTATAGATTTAAAACCTGGTACAGAACCAATTGCAAGAACTCTTTATCAGATGTCGACACCTGAATTGCAAGAGTTGAAAATGAAATTGAAGGAGTTATTAGACTTGGGACTTATACATCCAAGTGTTTTATTGTGTGGTGTGCCAGTGATATTTGTAAGAAAGAAGGACAAATTATGGAGGCTTTGCATTAACTATCATCAATTAAACAAAGCCATGATCAAGAACCAATATATGTTTCTAAGAATTGATGATTTATTGGATTGAATGAAGGGAGAGACTATGTTGTCAAAGATTGAATTGAGATTGAGATATCACAAGTTGTGAATCAAAGAGGAATATATCCCGAAGAACACATTTAAAATGAGATTAATAAATTATGAGTTTACGGTTTTACCGTTTGGATTAACGAATGCCCTGGGCGTATTCATGAGTTTAATGAATGGGATATTCCGCAAATAATTGGGCAATTTTGTACAAGTATTTATCAACGACATACTAATTTATTCTTGGACGAGAGAGGAGCACAACGAACACTTGAGATTAGTGCTGTAGTGTTTAAGAGAAAACAAGTTGTACAGAAAGCTATCAAAAGGTTTGTTTTATTATACAAAGATTCATTATTTGGGACACATCATATCTGGCGAAGGTATTTTTGTGGATCCAGTGAAGGTTGAGGCTATTATGTAATGGATATTCCTAAAGAATGTACAATAAGTACGTAGTCTTATGGGATTAGAAGGTTATTATTGGCACTTCGTCGAAGGTTTTTCAAAGATATCAAATCCGATTACGGAATTTCAGAAGAAGAATAAGAAATTTGTACTATCAGATAAATTCGCGGAAGCATTCCAAAAGCTTAAGGAGTTATTAATGACATCACTGATACTGAAGGTTCCTGACATGAACAAGAAATTCTTGGTATGCACGGATGCATCCAAGGAAGGTTTAGGTGGAGTTTTGATGCAAGACGGTAGAGTGATCACTTACATTTCAAGGAAATTAAGAAGTCATGAAGAGAATTACACAACACACAATTTGGATTTATTAGCGATTGTTTATACCTTACGAGTTTGGAGACATTATCTTATTGGACGAAAACTCAAACTAAAAACTAAGCACAGTGGGTTACAACATATTTTTACTCAGAGTGACTTGAATGCGCTACAAAGAAATTGGTACAACTTTGAGATTACTTACATTAAAGGAATGGTGAATAGAGTAGTCTATCCATTGAGTCGGAGACCACGCATATTCTTAGTAATATCCCTTAAGACGAATCTTCGAGAAAAGATTTTAGCTTTTCATATTGATGATGATTGGTACAAGGAAGTTAAGGACAATATCAAACAAAATAAAATGATGGTACCAAAGTATGAAGGTTATTCATTTGAAAACAACATATTGTTGAGGTATAATGACAGAATTCATGTATCTCCTAATGACGAATTGAGAAAATTGATTTTGAAATAAGATCATTGAGCAGTGTACATGGCTCATCCTGGAGTCACAAAGATGAAGACAAACCTTAGACAATTATTCTTTTGGAAGGGAATGAAGATTGATATAGTTAATTATGTGGCGAGATGTCTTGAATGTCAGCAAGTGAAGGATGAACATAGACATCCGGCAGGATTTTTATAGCCACACGAGATTCCCGAATATAAATGGGAAGTCATTTTGATGGATTTTATTGTTGGATTTCCACTTAAAGAAAGGAGACATGATTATACCTTTATCGTCGTTGACACTCTAAGGAAGAGTGCACACTTTATTCCAATTTGTACGACGTATCAGGTGCCAGACATAGCTAGATTTTTTGTTAGCAAGATTGTGAGATTGCATGGTGTGCCAAGCAATATCATATCTGATTGAAGATCAATGTTCACTGGACGATTTTGGACTAGTTTCCAAGAGGCAATGGGAACACAACTAAATTTTAGCACAACATATCACCCCAAAAAAAATGGACAAACTAAAAGAACGAATTAGCTTTTAGAGGATATGTTGTGAATGTATTTAATGGATCAACATAAACACGAGGAATAATGCTTACCATTGGTAGAATTCACGTGAAAAAACAGTTATCAAAGTTTGATTAAGATGGCACCTTTTGAGTTTCTTTACAGACGATCGTGTCAGACACCTCTGAGTTGGGATCAAGTAGAGAATAAGGTCCTAGTGGGACCAGAAGTAATATAAGAATGGAAGAGAAGATGAGAACTATAATAGAAATAATTAAAGAAGTGCAAGACTGATAGAATAGTTATGTTGATGCGCATTGCATTGGCTGCAGTTATGAGGTTGGTGACAAAGTTTTCTTTTGGGTGAAACAACATAAAATTTTGATCAAGTTTGGAAAATGTGCTAAAATATCTCCTAGGTTTGTGGGACCTTTGGAAGTTGTAGAAAGGAAAGGACCCGTGGCTTACCGACTAGCCTTGTTTTATTATTTGAGGTGCATGCATGATGTATTTCATATATCTATTTTGCGACATTATATCTCATATTCGTCACATGTTATTGACTTGATTTATTTGTAGGTGTCGGACGAGGGTGCTCTTATGGTGGAGCCAATCCACATACTGGACCATCGCATTTCACAACTATGAAATTGAATATTTGATCAGGTTAAGGTCTAGTGGGACAATTATAGTCCACACTCGACTACTTGGGAGAACGCATATGAGATGCGTCAGCAATTTCCCTATTTGTTTGATAGATTAGATACGTAGATTAATATTAGATACATTTATTTCCTTCATTACTAAATTGTACAAACTTCGGGACGAAGTTTAAGACAAGAGGGGGTGTATGTAACATTCAGTTCCATTGATCGCATTTTTATACTGACTTATTCATTGAGGACACTTACTAGCAAGTGATTCAGTTATGGTACATTATGATTTTTGTTTTGATTATGAGTTATGTTATGTTGAGAATTCAATTTTACATGTTGTTTTTCTAGATGTATATATTGACAGGTTAAGGATGTTGATGGAATCAATGGACTTTCTTGGACTCCAGATTGAGTCAAGGAGTGGACTTGTATTTAAATTGAGCATTTGATTACACTCATGTATTATATGATGATTTCAGTATGGATATTATGTATATGGATTATTGACATTATTTTTGTTAGTGGATGCAAACTTGGTGACACTTGCTAATCCGATTCACATAAGGATTAAAGGGGTCATACAAAGAAACTAGACGGATGAGGGAGAGGTGTGGCAACAACCCTATCAAAGCCTACTAGCACTCCCGTCGTGACCTGAACTGAAGGTTAACGATTACCTTGTTCACAGAGGTCCACAATGTCATGAGGGCAGACTGAGACAGTAGCTCATGAGGAATTCTAAGGGGTGCACAATAAGGCATAATCCTTATTTCTTAGAAAATCCCTTAGTCTCTCACAAGGTCGACCAATGGAGTGTTCACTCCAAGTGTTTGAAAAACTTATAAACTAGTTATTGGCGAGTGGCACACTTGGAGCATGGAAGTGCATCTTGAAGGGCACATCACGTAAACAAAATTGTGAGTCAATAAAAATCTATAAGGCCTAGAAAATGAAATGAATGTTTAGACTTTGTTAGAAAAGAGTACACATTTTATTATTAAATTATGAACTAGAAAACTAACAAAGAGTCTAAGTCTAAATGATTGACTAGATAAAATATTAAGTAAGTTAAGGGAATTGAGATTTAATGAACTCTAGTAAATGGGGAATAAAAATCTAAGGTTGGGTTGATGCACATGTGTGCATGAAAATAATAAAAGGGGATTTTTAATTAAAAATAAATAAATACATGAGAGAATAGGTGGTCAACATAGAGTTAGTATCCTAAGTCAATCAACCACTAAATCCTAACTAAAAGAAGACTCCTAATCAAACTCATACTCAAATTTAGTTAGGGGACAAAATAAAGGAGAGATTGGGGAACTAAGAGACAACTAGGAGGGAAAATGGGAACAAATTGGGGATTATGAAGGAAATTGAGTAATTAAATAAAATAAAAGGGGATTTAACATGTGAAACTTGGGGAGAGTGTGACATGTGTTGTGGGTGAATAATCCCTAATTTAATTATTTAAATTTGTTTAATTGTTCATGATAGGACATGTGTCAATCCAAAATTCCCTATAAAAGAAATGGTGAGGAGGAGAGAGCTTACCCTATGGTTGGAAGAATATTATGCTGCCAAAATTTTAATTGACTAAGTTTACTTGTGGAGAGTTGGGCTCAAGCTTGTGCTAGAGGTGGAAGCTTCTCCTTACGAGGGCAAGTTTGTGCTATTGAGTTTTGGATTGTTGCTCAGAGGGCTAAGGGGAAAGAAGAGTACCACTAGTGTAGGTTGGGAGGTACCTATGAATTCTTTTATTGGTAGGCAGAAGAGAGGAGGATATGTGCAAACTTGTTCTAGACTGAATATCATCCTCATTATCAAATTTATTGGTCACGATATTTATTTTGGTCATATTATTGCGTAAAGAGTATTGAATTGGTATTGAACAATGTGGAATGAATGGTATTCTTATAGTTTAGGTATTACCTTACAATTTGCAATTTATCTTTATAACTGTCAGATGACATAGAAATTCAATATGATATCTTGTTATTACACCTTAAAAAAACTCATAATTTGCAGTGGACCTCTCTGAACAAGGTTAACTATTACCTTGTTCAGAGAGGTCCATAATGTCGTGAGGGCAGACTGAGACAATAGCTCATGAGGAATTCTAAGGGGTGCACAATAAGGAAAAATCCTTATTCCTTAGAAAATCCCTTAGTCTCTCACAAGGTCGACCAACGGAGTGTTGACTCCAAGTGTTTGACAAACTTATAAACTAGTCAATGGTGAGTGACACACTTGGAGCACAGAAGTGCATCTTGAAGGGCACGTCGTGTAAAAATAAATGCGAGTCAATAAAAATCTATAAGGCCTAGAAAATGAAATGAATGTTTAGACTTTGTTAGGAAATGGTACACATTTTATTATTAAATTATGAACTAGAAAACTAACAAAGAGTCTAAGTCTAAATGATTGACTAAATAAAATATTAAATAAGTTAAGGGAATTGAGATTTAATGAACTCTAGTAAATGGGGAATACAAATCTAAGGTTGGGTTGATGCACATGTGTGCATGAAAATAATAAAAAGAGATTTTTAATTAAAAATATATAAATACATGAGAGAATAGGTGGTAAACATAGAGTTAGTATCCTAAGTCAATCAACCACTAAATCCTAACTAAATGGAGACTCATAATCAAACTGAAACTCAAATTTAGTTAGGGGACACAATAAAGGAGAGATTGGGGAACTAAGAGATAACTAGGAGGAAAAATGGGAACAAATTGGGGAATGTGAGGGAAATTGAGTAATTAAATAAAATAAAAGGGGATTTAACATGTGAAACCTGGGGACACTGTGACATGTGTTGTGGGTGAATAATCCTTAATTTAATTATTTAATTGTTCATTATAGGACATGTGTCAATGCAAACTTTGCTATAAAAGAAATGGCGAGGAAGAGAGAGATTACCGTATGGTTGGAAGAATGTTATGCTGCCAAAATTTTAATTGACTAAGTTTACTTGTGGAGAGTTGGGCTCAAGCTTGTGCTAGAGGTGGAATCTTCTCCTTGCTAGGGAAAGTTTGTGCTATTGAGTTTTTTTATTGTTGCTCAGAGGGCTAAGTGGAAAGAAGAGTACCCCTAGCATAGGTTGGGAGGTACTGATGAAGTATTTTATTAGTAGCCAGAAGCGAGGAGGATATGTGCAAGCTTGTTCTAGATTGAAGATCATCCTCATTATCAAATTTCTTGGTCACGGTATTTATTTTGGTCATATTATTGCGTAAAGAGTACTCAATTGGTATTGAATGATATGGAATGAATGGTATTCTTATAGTTTAGGTATTACCTTACAATTTGCAATTTATCTTTATAACAGTCAGATGACATAGAAATTCAGTATGATATATTGTTATTACACCTTAAAAACTCAGAATTTGGAGTGAATTTAAGTAGTTCTGAATGATCTAAGACTAATTTTGTTGTGTATGGAAATGGAAATTCAATTTGAGAATCTACTTGAAATTGTTCTTGTAAAGGAGTTTATAGTTACAAATATATATGTATTGTTCAAAAACCAAGTGAATTTTTATTTTGTGTATTATATATGTATTCTTTAAACATATACATAGATATAATTGAACCCGTTGAAGAGAAGAAACCTCTAGTCACAATGATATCCTCAAAAGGAATAACATATAATTTCTTGTGCATTATTCTGCTTCTACAGTTCGTAATACTTGAAGTAGATCAAGATATTTTATAAGATATTGTTTTGTTAGGTAGACAAAGCACCTTATGGATTCTACTTAGATAAATCCCTTAATTTTTGTAGGGATTCAATATTAATACCATTGACAGACCTTTACATGTTGTAGATTCGTTGCATGTTGTTTTATTTTCCATCTGTGTAATTACTAACCCTTATTTAAGTGAACCTTCAATTAACCATTGGTTTAAAAAAAATTACTTTCACTGTTAACTTGAGATCAAAAGAATGTATACTTTTATCCTTAACCTAGTTTGTGTCGACAAAATCTTAGTTTATTAAACCCCGTGTTTTTATCTTTGTGTTAAGAAACAAACTATTCGGATTAAGATAGGACTGTTAGAGTTATTATTGAGACAATAACTTGTTAACTACAATCGCTTTCCCACTACTATTATAGTCATGTGGTTTTTATAGTCAATACACTCGAGATAGTAGGCTTGACGTGAAACCAAATTACCGGTCTACCATGAATTTTTAAGAATGCTTAATCCAATGATTGTTGGATGAGTGTACTCGTCTATTGTCCAATTGAAGTCGTTTACCTAGCTGGTAGATCAATCTTTATCCAATTTCGATTTTTGAATAATCAATTTATTGTAATGATGGAGTAGTCTTAGATATTGAACGGGAGGTATTTAATTTAAAATCAATTTAATGAGTTATCTTTTGGTAATAAGGTATGTACTGGCTGAAGAATCATTTTTATTTACTCTTTTAGATATAATTCATAATCTCATTTTGTTTTAATATCAAGTAGTAACTATGGATTATTGGGATATTTGATAATAAATTATCATGGTTATAAATTTTATAACGATGGGCCTTAAAAATAGTAATTAGTGACTTATGTTAATATTAAATGAATGAAAAGGATTGGTTTTAGGGTTTTATTAAGATTTTTGGTACTTAAACCGTTATTAGTTTATAATTGTCACAGTTTCAAATGAATATTTAATTAATGAGCATCTTGCATAGAGTTGATTTTTGAATTATTATAATTCACCAAATTATATACTAGAGATGAATGTGTAATTACATATTAGATATAAATGGAAAGGTTATGATCTTACTCTAGTTAACAATTGATTGGTATCCAATGGAATAAAAGTTGGCTTGTGCATGTCAATATAATATTGCACTCAATTGTGGAAATATAATTTATATAAGACTAATTGAATATTTTGTAATGCTTCATCTACTCCTCGAATTTAAGTTAAAAGGAACATTATGCGTAATCATAATAAAGGTAGATGCATTAAGTATTTTCTATGTTTATCAAGTCATTACTTAGAAACCTTAAGCTCAGTATTGTATTTTAAGTAATTTGTAATATGGAATTGTTGTTTCCTTACATAGATGGAATGTTATTAGTCATTTACTGTTGAATTTAGTCTTGAAAATTTTAGACTAGGAATATTTTGGTCATAGATATCTTCATGTTCCTCAGAACAACTACCAGTCCTGAGACCTTAAATGGTCAAAATAGATCATATGGATCCTAGACTTGAGCACCAATTATGTTTTTTGAAGGTCCTAACCTTGCAGGTGTAGGATGTTGGGTGGGTAGACATTGCATATAAGTTAATGTTATTAAACCTTCATTCTTAGTCCACTTAAATTGCTAGGAATTGTTATTGTAGCATCGTTACTTGTTGTAATGTTGCATAGTTGGTGTATTATGGTTTGTTGAAAATTATAGTGGTGTTGATTATTAATAGATCGAATACCTGTATTTATATTCATTATAATTTAATTGTCCCTTCCTAGATAATTGTCGTAACGGATTATATCATAACTTGTTTATGATAATAAAAATAAAAAATAAAAAAATTCCATGCTACTTCATTGTATTATTTTCTTAGCTTGTGTTGTGTACGGAGGGGTGTTACAATGCTCGAAGATTAATGTTGTGTATCCATGATTTGCAGCATAATTCCCAGAGGGGTTGAAGGGCCAAATAAGAGAGTCCTTTTGATATATGAGATTGACCAAGGAGGAGGACATAGCATCAATGTAGTTCCTCCAAAATGGTGCATGTGTTGTATTGAGCCTGATTTCCTACTAGCTTAACCAACAAGTTGTTCCAGTCAATATGTCCAATCTGGAAATTTGTTGTAGGTTGTAGAATCCTTCATTATTGATGGCCTGAATGAGAGGATATGGGAGAAAGTTTTTTCCTTTTCATTTGATCCAAGGTTTTTTTCTTAAAATGATGCCTACACCATTTCCTACCTTCCAAATAAGCCAATTTCCAATCAAGAGGAATGCATTTACCATGGATTTCCATATAATAGATCCATGTTTTAGGATTTTTTAGGCTTCTTGATGCAGTCAGTGATGGATTCTAATGGAAAGTATTTTTATTTTAATATCTAATCCCATAACCCTACACTACAGATGATCCCCCAAGCATTTTTTGCAGCCAGGGCTTGAGAAAAATAGATGTAAGTTTTTAAGCCCCAACCCCCAAAGGAATTTGGGATTGGAATCTTTTTTTTAGGCCAGGTCTAAGGATCTTTCATTAGATCCCGACTGAAGGAAGTGGAAGGAGAGTTGGTTGATTCTATGGAGGGTTCCTTTTGGGACCTCGGCTAGAGAGGTCCAAAAACTTGGAATAGCCTCCAATACTGATCTTATTAATATAATCCTTCCAACACAAGATAACCATATGTTGTACCAAGAGAGAAGTCGTGTTTCCACTTTTGTACATAGACATTGCCATTCTTTTTTGTTATATATATTTTCCTTTAGAGAGAATCCTAGATATTTCATCCCCTCTAAGTATTCCTTAGTTGGAGCTCCAAGAATTATGGAGATATGCCAATTTTCATTTTTTTTCATGCCCCATGTGTAGAGGGAGGATTTCTCCATCTTTATTTGTATACTAGTGGCTATGTAGAAGGTTTGTAGGATCCCCTTGAGAAAATAAATGTAGGAGTTATTGCCTTCACAAAAAATAAGAATATCATCTACAAATAGAAGGGTGAGTTAAGGAGAAGTTTAGACTGATTTTTATACCTGTCAAGTTGGTATAGGTGGATTCATTGTGGATAATCCTACTGAGGATTTTTTCCACCAACAAGAACAACAATGGGGACAGAGGGCATCCCTATCGGAGGCCACATTTAGCTCTGAAGAAGGAGGTCGTATAACCATTTATGAGGAGTGTAAAGGAGGTGGTTGTGATGTAGTTCATGACCTAGGTAACAAAAGAGTGACCAAATCCCATATGTATCAAGAGAAATTTGATATATAGCTAGCTGGATCTGTCACTGGCCTTTGAAAGATCCACTTTGTAAGTGATGGACCTATGCTTTTGTGCATGGATTGAGTGGAGCCCTTCATGAGCGATACTAATTTCTTGATGGATTTTCCTTCCCTGGAGAAACCCAAATTGCTCTTCTGAAATATTTTCACTTAAATGGTCTTTAATTCTCTTAGCGATGATCTTAGATATGATTTTATAAATAATTTTGCAGAGGGAGATGGGTCTAAATTGATCAAACTGGATGGGTCATCCACCTTTGGGATGAGAGATATAAATGTGGCATTGAAGGGGGCGTGAATTTCATCAATTATTCTTGAGAATTCAATCAAGTTCAGAAGGTACTCTCCAATGATCTCAAAACAAACTTTGTAGAATTTGATTGGAAACCCATCTGGACCTAGGATTTTGTCCTTCTGAAAGATATAAAGGATTTTCTCCAATTCATCCTTTGTGATCTCCTCCATTAGTTTATTATTATCTTTTAAGTTAATAAATATGGGGAAGAGACTCACCACCCTTATAATAGTGTCTACGTTAACCCTAGAGTCATATTTGAAGAGAGATTCGAAGTGTGATGTGATTTTGTGGGATATATATTCAAAGGAAGATGATTTTGATCCATATAATTTGTCAATAGTCTAGATGGTGTTGGAGAGTTTCCTTCCATTTGCAAAGTGATGTAAGAACTTTGTGTTTTCATCCCCAGCTTGTAACCAGAGTGCCCTGCTTCTCATTCTCCACTCCTTCTATTTATTTTGAAGAATTTTCCTTCTATGGAGATCAAGGGTCCTATATTCCTCCTTTATATCCATCAAGAATGAACCCAAAGTTTCTCTCTCTTGAAAATATTTCATCTTATCTTCAATATTACATAGGGATTTGTTTTATGTTTTCTTTGTATTTTTGTTATAGGAGAAGGAGGTATCCTTAGCCATTTTTAATTTTTACATAAATTGTATAGCAGAAGATTCCAAGAGGAGTGGATTGAAGGTTACCCAACATTATTTCATGGCTTCTAAATATGAGAGGGATTCTAGCCAATGTGGATTGAATTTGAAAGGGATGGGGGGTTTCCTTCCTTCTCTCGCTAGTTCTAGAAGGATAGGGTTGTGATCGGAGATTGCACCTAGAGCCACTCACTTCTTCGAATGAAGGGATACCTGAAGAAAGGGCTTTGATAGAAGAAATTATTTGAGCCCTTTTGCAACCCTATCATCCCTCGAGCACTTGTTCCTCCAAGTTGGGGTGTATTTGATAGGTTGAGTGTAAAACGGTTCTACCTCGTCTAGCTTCTGGATGAAGAAATAAGAGAAGGGGTATTTTTTGACAGAGGAAACCTAAATTTTGTTGTCACTTAGATTTAAGTTTAGGTCCCTTCTAATGAATACATAATTCTGATTTGTCAAAGTTGAATTGAAGAACTTTTTCGAAAACCCTTTTCTTTATAAATATTTCCCATAGATGTTCATGCGAAGGAATTCGAGATTTAACTCTTTGGAGAAGAAAAGGGTGCCCAACACAGACAAAGAGGCCCATGGGTTGAGAAGTTTTAGGCAAAATTTCCTGCAACCAGTGAGAATCCCGCCTGACTTCCCAAATGCATCAAGTGATAGGAATTCCCAAATTGGGAAGGACATAGTGAAAGAATCTATATATTTTCTTCCAGCAATCATTGTCTCTTGGAAGAGAAGAATGGAGGGAGAGTGAAGTTCAATGCGTCATTTGATGGCTAACGTTTTTGCGAGGCTGGCCAACCCATGACAATTGTGAGAGAGAATGATCATTTTGTAACATAGCTAGGGAATATGCTCTAAGGGCCCTAAGAATATATTTCTGCTTGTTGGAATGAACTTCGATGCAATATTTTATTTGTGTGGTTGAAAGAGATGACTTTATGCCCCACAAGGTTTTTTTTTAATCTAGAGCTTCAATAGCCCCTAGACCACCAACAACATCTTGGAAGGGATAAGAATGACAAAGGGAGAGAGAGAGAAGATTGCATTTTGGGGAAGAGGATGGGGAGAGGGAGGCAGGGGTAGGGGGGAGGGTAACATGTGTATGGAGGAGGGTCAATCAAGTTCAAGAAGGGAGAGGGAACCGAGGGACCAAAAACAAAATGGGGATTATAGGGGAAAAGTGGGATCCTGAGAGGCCTAAAAGGCCCAGGAAGAAGGGGGAATCTAAAAATCCTCCACCAATTGTACTCGAAGCTAAGACACTAGATGGACCATAAAAAAAAAAATGGAATAAAGATGGGGGGAGATGAAGAAACATTACCTGAATGATCTTCCATGTGATCAAAACAAGTGGGACGAGAAACATCTCTTATCAGAGGATGTGGAGTTGGGGGAAGTTATGATATGGAGGGATTCCTCGGGTAATTTGATTGTTTCTCTTCCTAGGGTTGATTCTTGGATGATTATTCTCCACCAATAGGCCTTTTTTCCCATTGAAGTCTTTGATCAACTTTGTTGTAGTTTCTGACAATATGGCCACATGAATGGAAAAGACCACACTTGAAGGGGATGCCATCATAATCTATGGTTTGGTTGATGGAGGTTCCCTTGTACGAGATAGTGATTTCCTCTGCCAAATCATCAAATAGATTGATTCCAACAAAAATTCTATCCATTCACATATACCTCAAAGTGAAGTAGGAATGGTCGGCTTTGTAGAAAAATTTGATTGTGTTCCCAATTTCCCTGAAGACAACTTCCAACCAAACAATAAGGGAGAGGCCAGGGAGATGAACCCAAATATAGGAGATTTCAATTCTTTCATAGGTGACATTGAATTCTACGGACCATCTCTTCAGGAAAAACACCTACACTCTAAAAGACTGGCTCTATACAAGAATTTTTTGCGTGTCTGGAGATAAACAAAATGTCCAAGCCATCCAACCCTTGGAAAGGACAAGGCATTTTGGGACATATCCCAGAACATGAGACAAAGTCTACAAATTCCAATTCCAAAGGGTATTTGTGGAAATCCTCTTACTGATGAAGTACCCAACTAGGTTTTCCTTCTACATGGTTGCAATTTCATTGAGATGAATGTTTTCATCGAGAAATAGGTTTTTGACTCTTGTTATAGTGAAATTTGTAGCTTGGGAAAATCCTGACCCAACCACAAAGCAGGTGCTACAACTTGGGAATCCTACACCCAATGTCACCTCAATGTAGGTCCCACACTTCAAGGGTGACTAGGTCACTCTAGGGAGGCGATCCCGGTGACCCTAGGGGGATTGAGATGGAGATAGAGATAAATGGAAGTGAATCCCCTAGAGGTCAAGTCTAAGTGGAGTGAAAAATGGGAAGATATACATTGTAAGTAAGGTGATTGTTTCCCCAAAGGTATAGTACTTATGCAGATGATTGTACCTGCCCGAGACACAAGAAAATCCAACTTACAATGATATATGTTAGTATGGATTAGCAAGTTAATATTGTTTTCCATAATTTTTTGCAGTAGATGATGGTTTATATCAGCAAGTAATACATTCAAATCAGCATGTAAATCATGAGATCAGTCGACAATATTATCAATGAGTATGGCAATCAATTATGACTGAAAAATGGCACTTTAAGGCTAAATAAAGCAAGTTGTTATAACATGTATTTTCTGCAAAAACTTGCAGCCTTATGGATGTATAATTCAATGGCATGCAGAAATAAAATCAACCATGGAAAAGTGTCAAGAAATAGCCTAAAAGGTGTGCCCTAGTTAGTAGAGTTAGCGTGCAAATTTTAGGGGGCTAGTCTAGGGTTAGTTTAGAAGTTAAGAGTGAATTAGTAGCTAGGGCTATGCAGCCTTAATGGTTGTAGGTTAAATTTTTTAATATCAATTAAAGTAGTGGGATATAGGGGATTCCCTAGTAGGGGAATACTCCTCTCAATGAGGAAAACCTACTCCAAGCAAGAGACCTTTCTAAAGACCAAAATTTTCGTTTCCCAAGGCAATGATTTTATATCTCCAATGCAAACAATATATGACTAGTGCCTTTACTATTGGGTTAATGGAGTCAAATAAAGAAATATCTAGAGAATATACCTCCTTGGGGGTGTAATCCCTTTTATTTCCCAATGAAATTTTATCTAGCTAGGGTTTAAGCTAAGAGGGTGTATGCCCTTATACTTCTCTTAGCAAACTCTTGTTTAACCAATAAGATGAAGCATAAAATGATGAAGACTATGGTGGGGGTGTATGCCCTTATACTTCTCACCTAGGTCCTATCAAAACAATCCTTGACTTTAAAATAATGATAGCATAAGAGTAAAAGACCATACCAAAATCAAGAAAGATGCCAAGATAATCCACCATAAAAGATAAAAAACATCATCCAAGGCTAGCACCTCACTCCTCCATAAACCATTAATCAATATAGCCATAAACAAGTGCACAAGACACAAATAGAGCCAAAGATAGAAAAAAATTTAGAACAATACTTCTCACAATGAGGGAGAGTTATATTAAAATGAGATCTTATGATCTCTTATTTATACAAATGTCACCAAGGTGACTTGTCCACAAATTAAGGGGTAAATCACAATAATAGGGGTCAACAACCCTAATATTTCCCCCTTTAACAAATTAATATTAAAAAATTAATCTAAAGTTTCACTTTTTCACAAATAAACCCTAATTTTGCATGGACGTCTCCTCTTTAGGGGACATTTTTCCACTTTGAAGTAATCGTTGGTGTTGGACAAGCATGGGTAGGCATGCAAAGGCCACATGTAAAACGTCGAGATAATATCATCATGGTGAATACCCTCTTCTCCTCAAAACATTTGTTTTTCAATGAGTGTCACCTCACCACCAAGCCCTAACCCCCCTAGGTGATGTCATGCCTCTAGGAGTGACGTTTTGCCTCTCCTAGGAAAAATGTTTGGCATGTGGGGGATAGGATATGTCATCCAAGTCTATATCAAGGCCTTCCAAGTCTGATATTTCTCATCCGGCATGCGGGCCCTTGGCATCCAACCTATGGTCTTGTAGCCCCATGGAATCCCAAGCTACGCTTGTTCTCCCAACACTGTCCACCAACTAGGTCCTGCAAATACAAATGAGCACACTCTCCAAGGATATCATGTCATAACATCATGATAAGTGAATCCAATCAATAAATGACCCATATAAGCATATTCATCAAAGATCACTATATCAAACAATTAATTTCTCAAAGACACTATGCGACTTGTCAAGCTTGAATATGGGATGGTTGACAAGGTGTCCTATTGGGTAGATCTTTCCTTGGGTCAAGGAGAATTTGCAATAGATCCCTTTCTAAGACATGTAAAGTGGATGAAGTGGTTGGGTTCAAGACTTAATGGGCATAGGGCTCATGACATACAAGGGGTCGTAGTGTCTCATTCATGGGTGCCTTTGTAGAGGGTTTGTGGTACCTTCGTCCGCGATCCATTTTTTCCAAGACCAACAATTTCCTTTTATATTTATTTCTTTTTATTTTCTTTCAATATAGCATAAGAAGAGGTTCAAGGTCACTTCCCTAGTGTGGTGACTAGATGATGGCCATGTCACCCACAAACACCTAGTGGAATGAGAAGGATGGCTCGTGATGAGACCCCCTTTTTCTCAACCATGCAACTGAGATCCATTACCCTGGTTTGGTGACCAGATGATTTCAATGGAATACCACTAGATATTCATGGATGTGATAGTTTGGCTCATGATGAGACCTCCTATCCTTCAAATAACCTTTTAAGCATTCTTTATTATATTGTGGGTCCCCTTCACTCAAAGATAAGTGCTTCACTGCTTTCATAGGTGATCCCTAGGTGAAGCATATGGAAGGTTTATACAAGGATTTTATATTTTATCCAACATCAACCCCTCTAGTCCTTTAGCCCCTTATTCTCATAGAATGAAGGACAACCCCTTCTTGGGTCAATACACCCTAAAATCCCAAGATATAAGAAAATGTAGGGGAATGATGATGGAAAGTGGTAAGCATGGTCAGGAATGATATGATGGATATTTAAGGGAGTTCCTAGTAGCAAACCCATCCCCAAGGAAGACCACTTATTAGAGAATAATTTCAACCACCAAGGTGAAGCATAATTTCAACCACCAAGGTGAAGCAGGGAAAAAGGCATAATGTCCAAGCACATATCATGAAATCTAGAGCCATATAAGATATAACATACTCAATTGGCTTAAATATTGAAATGATGCTCACCATAATACTAACTTGTACCTCATGGAGCAAGACCCACTGCCTTTTGGAAGCCATCTAATGTGGTGGATGCCATCTGAACATATGTGACCATTTGTGGTGGTGAGAGGGGTTTCCATTTGTGTAAAAGGGTATTATTGGTCATGTAGTCTCTCAACACTCCTTATCTACAACAAGAGGGCGTCAAGAAATAATCTCTTTAGTTATCCACAAAATGGGGATAAAAACTCCAACCTTCCGCTTTAGGCATAATTTATCTTTCCTTCTATCTACCATGCTAGCAACTATAGTGCTAGAGACAAAGAAGGTTGTAGGCTTCAGGAGGTCCCCATGTAAAATATATTATGAGAGAAGTTTCCAAATAAAATCATCTATCTACATGGGAAGTTGTTCCAATGAATTCGTTGAAGTTGGATGCTGGTACAAAAATACATCGACGACAACAACATCATGGTGGAGGTTGGACATGACGGTCTGATATATCGTAGAATTAAGTGAGGTAGCAGGTTCGACAAACTCTCATGGTGAAACTTGGTGCGACAAAGGAGCCTCACTAGAGTGTTATGAGGATAATATCTTGTCATGGAGAGAATGTGAAGAGTCGCATGAGTTGGATGTTGGGGAAATGCCATGGTTAGGTCGATTCAAGATGAGGGAGGGAGGTGGCGACAGTTGGGGGGGTGTCAGATCTGTTCATGCAAGCTGGGGATACGGATATTACTGGAGTAGACTATATGTATACATTGCGAAGAGGGTCCCCTATGAATTCAAGTAATTCCTCATCATCACAGGCCATCATGACATGACCTTGGACTAGATTCGCACTACATACAAGACATCATCTTCTAATGTCATACATAAAGTTTTTGGAAACCCTAACCTACAAAAATGACAGAACCCTTTTAGAATGGTTTCAAATTAGTCTTGTATATATAATACATTCCTTAAGTCAAATTATATACATGAAACGTTATATAATAATTGTTTTGTATCTCTTTATCTTGATATCTTTTATATAAATTGAATTTGTTAACATCATTTTTGTATAATAAAAATATATATAATTCAAATTATATACATGAAAATATATATAATAAGTTTTTTGTATCTCATATATATATATATATATATACTTTTCTAAATTAGAGTCTTAAGAACTTTGACAATAAATTTTAATTAAAAAATTAAAGAAAATAATATGATTTTAATGAGAGATAGGAATTTATATCTTAAAAAGCTTTATGAAATTTTTATACAACATTGATAATTTTATTATAATGTAAGAGGATTTACTTTGGAGGATATTGAGTTTCGGGTTAAAAGTCTAATGAAAAGGAAAGTTATCGATATCAAAGGTTATTAAGGAGAAATTCTAAAAATTGAAGGCATTGTTCTTATCACTCACATTCATAATATTTTGAATATGTTGTCAAGTAATGTTTCCCTAAACAATATTTTTTTTTATAGGGGTTAAGAAAGGTTTTCCCTTATGACCATTTTTTTTTTACATTTGTATTCATATATTAAACACATGTTTGAAAGAAGAGGTTGTACATGTGCTACTTTAACTAGAATAGTTATAATCATTCTTCTTTATGATGATGACATTGTTCATCTTGTGAGGTGACCTTTAAGTTTGACAAGGAATTAAGAAATTAAAAAAAAAAATGGTTAGATAAGACAAAGGTTATGTTAATGAAATATATAAGGATCACTTAAACTAATTTTTTGTACGAAAATAAAAACATAAAGAAATTTAATTCATGAGTATCTTGGAGTTGACCTTAATCATAATATTAACTAGAACTATAGAAATGAGAAAAGGATTAATGTAAAATAATAAGCCCTATTCATATTTGAGACACTTGTTACTCTAGTTATTTCATATGGAAATTAAATTTGGGCCCGCATCTGTCAACAATCTTGGAGGAAAATGGAGAAAGTATAGGAGAACTTTGTAATTTATAATCATAAAAATTAAATTAAATACACACTATTCAATCCTCCTCTTGGAATAGTCCTACACCCTTTGAGATATGGATATTCTTAGGTGCTTAAAGTACAAGCATAAGATAACTAACATGAAAAAATAAGGTTTATAGTATTTCTTCAAAGTCACTTGTAACAAAAGATAGGGTGGCTTAAAGATGTTAATTCTTAGCTAGGTCACAATCCAAAATATTGATACCATTAAAAATACTATAACATATAAATTTAAAGAGAAATTATGGTTCAATGAAGAAATACATAATAAGATAAAATGACTTACATTGAAAGGTGCTTTCTACAGCCCAAAATTAGGGAGATGTGTAATTGGATTTCTATGTAATATCCCCAATCTAGCTGATACGGATATCTACTACTGAACTACGGTTTTGGCTACTGAATCTAATACTCTGGGGGTTTCTAAATGCGTTTGAGTTACTGTTTGAGATGCTTTGTGATTTTTGCAGTTGTGTTCCAGTTTATTATGTGTTTTAGCAGTATAAGACAATACATTCGAAATAAGGACAACACAGCTCACTGATATATATATAATACTGGAAAAGAAGGAAATACAATAATACTGGAAGAAGATATGATAATCGTCAGTTAGATCTCATGGATCGTCACTAGAATACAAATAGAAGATAATAAATACCCATGACCAGAAGAATGGGTGTTGGTCTGCACATGCATGGATGGATCGACAAAAAGTAGTCTCACAGCTCACGGTAACTGATGTACAATACAGAAAACTCGCCATGATGGCGAGGCCTGCCAGAATGAGCTGGATACTATCTCAAAAGATACACCCTAGCCTATAGACTGATCCTGATGACTGTCAGACTGGCGATCTGACCTCTAGCACTCTGGATCTAACCCCCTGGGGGTTTGCACACCTCCCGGGATCAATAGGTGTGCCCTAGTGATTCCTTCGACGGAATATGATGATGTATAGCTCAAAATGATCATCCTGGTCTCCTATGTAATGGGTCAGAAGGGATTCCTTGGATCTGTCCCCTGGAACCCCAAATGTGCTTCCTCTGGAGTTGTGCCCTAAATGGTTGTTTTCCTCTTTCCGAAATATTCCACCATCAGAAACCGACGAAAGATGGCTCAATAGGTGTGCCTTGGAAAAATATCTAATGGGTCGAAAGGAATCAACAAATATGAACTATCACAAATTGCCGCACAAACCCTCTCTCAAACACTTGCACCCTCACTGGCTGAGCTGTGCAATCATTGAACTAGACATTGTAATGCATGGTGAAATACCTGGATGGTATCTATGATAGGATAGGGTGTGTCCCTCAACACCGAAACCGATCAATGGTGGTGTTTTCCTCCATGAATCCACAAAACAACAAGGGGATCGATTTACTCCTCCTCTGCAAATATCTCAACATCAAATCATAACATAGCATGCTGAATTAGGTTGCTTTACCCTTCCTTTATAGCTTCCTGAAACCCTAATTCGTTGTTGACCTTTTCCCTCCAAGTGACTTTCCCTTTATATTATTATTCCTTGATTAAATCACTTAATTAATTAATTAATTAACCATTTTACCTCTAAAAAGTGATTTATCCATCCTGATGGCTTCTCCGGCCATGGAAAGTCACTTCTCATCATCTTATCCTGTAATGCTCTTCCTCCCGATTTTGATGAGCTATTACACTAAGAGGTTTCTCCAAGTAATATGCCCATTATGACCTTAGTGAATATAATTAAGATGTGACCCATAATAACTCAAAATTACGGAAATCATCAAAATGAAATGGAACCAAAGCCAAGTTGTGCGGAATGGATCATGACGATGAACAATGCAAGTCGAGCCCAATAAAACCCCTCAATATCTCTCGAACTATTTGCCACCCCTATCTGGCTACTCTGGTAGGTATAACACTATGTAATGTTATAATGTCCCAAAATGGGGACATTACGGTCCTCCCTGCCAGAATATTGCTTGTCCTCAAGAAATAAATGAATCCAACTACATATTATATCGGGGTCCCATATCCACCTATGTAACACAAGGTAGACTCCCCTCAAAACGTGTCCTCTCCCAGTGCTCACCATGCATGACACCCAGATGCTCCTGATGAGTAGAATGATCAATGGACAAAGAATCTCAGTCAACTCCTCGAGCAACCACTCTACTCAAAACTCAACTCCATCAAAAACTTAACTACCTACCACTCTAATCCCTGGATCCCATATCAATATGTGAACTGAAATTCCCTGTGGAGTATAGTTCAGTAACATATCAACACCATGCGTCTCCTGCAAATAACACACGGCCTCAACCCGAAATGGGTCTATCCTACAAGACCATGCCAAACTCAGCACGCCCCCCACCGACTGAACATGTTGCTTCCATAGTGAGGTACTACAAGACCTCAACGAATCACCCGCCAGTAACATGCTCTCCCCAATACTGAAACTCAATGGAAAATCAAAGTGACTTCCCCCTGCAAACATTTTCTCATCTTCATCAGTCAATGAAATGCCCATCCATGTAATCCCAGGGTCCCATGCTAGTCTCTGACAAGGAACATCATGTTGATGTTGCTCTACTTTGATCATGAATGTCTACTCAAAGTATCCATACTGGACCCTCCACACTTGGATCCTTATAAGATGAAACAAACTATCGACCCAATGGACTCCCAGATCCCATGTCAAATTTGGAAGTTCATCACTTCCAATCCCCACTAATTGTTGATGTGCCCTACTGGTAAATTTTGAAATCCCTCCACCCTCATCCCAATGAGAGTCTGAATATGTAGCAACCTCTAAGATATCCTTTGTCCAATGGCCTAGGATACTCTCCATCACGCCTAGGACCTCAACTGTCTTCCCCTGATGATCCACCCCTATCCTGATGTATGCAATCAAGACACTCCTGTCAGGTGGTCTCAACCTACCAACTCTCCATGTCCCCTGCCACTGTCTAGCTCCCCCTGTGTTGTTGTCAATGATAAAAGTGTCAGGAAAGGTTATCATAAATATCTACAACCAACTGTAGGACTGGAAAGTATCATATTCTTTGGTCAATCCCCAGGATTGGACCAAAATCTCATCCACTAGCACCCATGGTGAATAATCGCCTAAACTGCAACTATCAGGTACAATAGTAGATAACTCCACAAACTGTTGGTCAATCACTCTTCCTCCATCATCACTCCAATATTTGCTGCTACTGTGAAGGTGATCTCCCAAAACTATGTGTTGCTGCAAGGGAGAGGAATCTCCATGCTCCACTAAGTTTGTCTCCTCCCTGCCATCCAATGCATCCCCATGAATCCCACTATACATCTCTGTCATCATCATATGTCCAAGGTGTACTAATAGATCAACCTCTGTGTGGATATCAACCAATCCTGGAACACAAATGAAAGTGTCCTCGTAACTGCAATTGGCTTTGGAATCCTCATGTGTATATGTATGACCGATTGTCTTAGAAATACCCATGAATGGTGGCCCCTGTGACACCTAGATATCCTCCAACAGTGTAACTGAGGAAGATATATGACTCTCTGTTGAGATAGATATAGTGTATCTCTAACCATTCTTCTCAAGAATCTCATCTAATCTAGACTCTGATTCTTGAAGGGTTGTCTATGTGCCTTCCAAGAGTCCTCGTGTGCTCACCAACTCATGAGTGAGTCAGTCCACCTCAAGCTCTTTCTCCCTCAGTTCCCTATGATAAATCTCACCAATATCCAATAGGTAATCTCTATCCATCAATAATTGTTGGTAGTCGGCCCTCATCACTGTCACTCTCTCCATGAGTGTATGGAAGTCATCAATGGTCAGTCCCCTATATAAGCTATCATGTGTCATCGAGGCCCTCCAACAATAACCTGCCACCAATGTGTGTGTATCATCAATGCATCAAGTGGCTGCCATGATCATGTCCTCACTGACTCTCAATTGTCTCGTCCAGTTTTGGGACTCCTGATCACAGTCCCACTGAGGTTCTACCTCATGCCCCTCACTGCTAGTGTCAACAATGAAATCCCCAACAACACACTCCTCAAAATATAATGCACTGAACTGCCCACTATCCACTATGCTATTGAGTCCTCCTATATGCCACTGCACACCATCACCAACTGCTACCCCCATATGAATCACATTGTATCATGTATGGGCAATCATATCCTCTTGTGTGCTCACCCTACTAATATAATCTGTGCCTGGATCCCATACATATGTGTCTAGACATGTGCTATTGTCATTCTGTCCAATAAGGAGTGCATCCGCATCACTATAGATCTATCCTGGAAGTAAGTGTCCCAATAAGATGTTGGTCTCCACAACCTGGTCCATCAATGGAATATCCAAGAGTGGTGACTCACTCTCCTCATACTGATAGGTATGTGTAAGTTCAACTATCTCCAAGCCATACCTCTCCTCCTGGTTCTACAGATCCATATGTCCCTTGTGTGCAATCCCCACACAAGGCTCCTCTACCATACCAGAAATGCCAATGATATCCTCATGTGTCATGGCTAGCATAGGTGACTAAGAAGACGAAAAATGTGGCTCACTCAAAAAGACTGAACTTTTTTCTACATTTCTATCCTTGTCTCTCAAAAAAATTTCAAAAAACTTCTCCTCCCTTCTATATGAACCCATCATTCCCTCAAAAATATACTTCACAATAAAAAATTTCACATATTGTCTCACATACAATCTTGGAAATTTAGACTTTACACAAAATAGGATAAATCTAAAGATTATAGAGCTGGAATAACACCTCCTCACATAACTGATCATTAAGAAATTCATGATAAACAAAGGACCTTGCTTCAAGAGACAGAGCCTCCTTTGATATATTTTCAGTCATTGCATTCAATTCTTTGTAAACATGAGCACATGAGTACCATTCCAACTTTCCCAACTTATCGTGAATCATCTTCATCAATGGTTGAAAGTGCACCACCTGAATCTGCACCTTTCCCCTAACCTAGTCCACTACCACCCGTGAGTCTTCAAATATCTACACTTTCCTCGAGTTAAGAGAGTTGACAAGAAACAAAAAGGCCCATAGTGTAGTTAGTTGCACCTTCATATTTGATCATTTCCCTAGCTTGTATCTGACCTCAAAGTGATAGTCTATTGAAATATATAAAACTACATCCACTCCACACTACAGAGGGTGCCCTTGACTTGCCCCATCAAAAAACCCCAAGGGTTACCTTCAATCAAATTTAAAATTTTGGTTATTCGCCTCTTTACCATTTCCGGTACTTTCCTAAATTATACAACCAACTTATGAACTAGACCAGCCACTACCTCGGGAGGGATGTACTTCTCCTAAAAATACTTAAGTTCCTTGATCACTAGATGAAATACACAAAGAAGCAAGGTAACACCTCTACCTCTATGGTTATTGCTTCCCTTCTCCATGAATCCAACCATTCTTCCATACTTCCTTCAAGTATAATGTGGGGAATTTTCAGCAATATACCCACTTGATTCCATACCTGTTTAGCAAAAGGATAATGAAAAAACAAATGAATTATCGTTTCATAGTATAATTGGCATAAATAGAAACAACTCAACCCAATCCAACCATGACACAAACAAACATCCCAAGTGAGATTTTTTTCTTCCATAGATTTTTTTCCAAGGCACGCCACTTCCAGATCCTTTTCCACCACCATTTTTTGACACCATCGAGGAAAACCTCTACCAACACCAAATACCCCAACTTTGCCTTATAGGCACCAGTTTTAACCATTTTTTCCCAACTCAAAGAATCAACTTCATCCTCCTCCAAACATATAAAATTTGATTCAAGGATGCATGTATATACATTCCATTCCTCCTCCACTCCTCCTTCTAGGTTCAAATCCACCATTGATTTCCAATTGGAACAACCTGTGATGTTCAACACCTATGACATTGCATCCCTCAACGAAAAAACTCCTACAATATGGAGTCTTCCCACTAGTTCCTCGGAGAGATTGAAATCCCTTTTTGATCCTTCCCAAGGGTCTTCCCCAATCCAGATACTCCTTCCATCACCCACTCTCCATACTGTCCTTTCACCTATCAAAGAAAAAACATCAACCATCGCTTTCCATCCTATAGGAAATCATTGGAACTACTTTCCTAGGTGAACGAAACCATTCTTCTATGGATTTCCCATCCATATATTTTGAAATCAAAACTCTTCCCCGTAGCATCCTATTATGGATGAGTCTCCAAAGACTCTTTGAAACTAAAGCTTTACCGAACCAAACTAGGTTATGGATCCCCCACCCTACAACCTCCTTTGCAATAACTAATTGCATCCATTTGATGAGAGGGATTCCTTCAACCTATTTTTTTCCTGACCACATGAAATGAAAACATGTTTTGTAGATCTTTGTCAGAATACCTTTGGGAATATTTAAAATAGTATCCCAATACACCAATATGCTACACAAAACTGACTTTATTAGGACCTATCGAGCTCCATGAGAGAAAACAATTCACCCAAAAATCAATCTGTGCTTGTATTTTCATAAATAATCAGAACCAATCCGCACAACCATAAGAATTCAAGTTTAACTCAAATACCAAATATTTAATTCCCTCATCAATTTTGGATAATGAAAATGGAATATTTTATTTTTATTTTTTCATGAGCCTCAATTTCCAAAGCATTGAATCTAATTGATGGTTTTCCCCTATTCAAAGCCATTCATGTTAATGAGCAGAATAAATCCAATGTGTATTTAATAACCTAAATTTTGTTTACATTACCTACACCGAAGAGCATAATGTCATCTACAAAAAGAAAATGATAAATGAATTTAGAATCTATAATCTTCAATCCTTTAAGAATCACTTTGCTCCTTGCCTCATGGATAAACCTACTTAGACCCTCCGCCACAGTTATGAAGAGAAAAGGGGAAAGAAGGCATTCTTGAAGGAGGCTTTTTGAAGAGAGAAAGAAATTTGAAGGGGATCCATTTACAAGAACAATGGAGGATATTTACTCAGTGCATCCTATTATCCAATTCATCATTACCAGGTTCATCCCCAACTTAACTAGAGCGAGTCTAAGAAAGGTCCAATTTACTTGATCATATGCTTTGGAAAGATCTATTTTTAACATGATGGATGAAATTGTATGCAATCTAATAGAATGCAAGGATTCTTGGGCTAAAGACACAACGTCATGTATTTTCCTCTTAAAAAAAATCCAAATTGCTCCTCCAAGACAATGTTGCTTAGAATTGGCTTGAGGCTATTCGATATTATTTTGGATATTAATTTGTAGATGAGGTTACCGCAAGAAAAAGGGAGAAAATCATCAAAAGAAAATGGTTATGTTTTCTTTGGAAAAAGGGCTAGGAAGGCTTTATTTATATATTCTAAGACCCTTCTAGAGGTTTTATATTCCTGCACCACTTTTAACAGATCCCCCTTTAATAGTTCATAAAATCCAAGAAAAAATTCCACTTTCAAACCATTCAGCCAAGGACTTTTTTATTTTTGAAAATATGAGAGGGTGTTAAAAATTTCAAACTCTGAGACCACTTCTAGCAAGTCCTTGTTTATTTCCTCAACAATTTTACGAGGGAAAAATTAACCAGTTTTAGGACTTGTGCAATGGCACACCCAATTTTTTCCTTAAATAAGGAGCTAAAATAATCCATACCTGCCTATACCATTTCCTCATGAGTGGAGACTAGATCTCCATTTAGATCTTTGATTTCTCCAATTGTCTTTTGATTCTTTCGGTGCTGAGTGAACCTATGAAATCTTTTTGTATTACTATCTCCTTCTTTCAGCCAAATTTTCCTAGTTTTTAGCCTCCACCTATCTTCCTCCAAAAGTATCAAGTATTCTTTCCTTTTTAAAATCCCCCCCAATGATAACTCTTCTTCTTGGGTTAAATACCCTATCAGCTTATCCACCAACAAGACCTCTAACTCCTTTTCAATTTCCTTAAGACTAGCTTGGAAATAAGCGATGAAGGATCTTGCCCATTTTTTGGTCAACAAAATAATATTTTCTAGATTTCTAGAAAATTGAATCATGAAAGACGATCCATCATCATCTGACAAATGCACCCATGCATTTTCAAATAAATATCAGTAATCCTCTTAAGGCAGCCACAAATCATTAAATTTAGAATGGAAAGGCTTTGCCTTACCCGACTTGACTACTTTCAGGAAAATTGGCATATGGTCTGAGACTCCTCTCGCTGACACCCAAGATGGAATGGTCTAGTAACTAAGTAACACATATTCATGTATGATAAATCTATCCAACCACGTTTCCACCATGTCCTTCCCTATACGACAATTTCTCCAAGTTTGGGAAATCTTTTGGGGTTCCACATCAACCAAAAAATTCATCGCTATCTAGTTAGCAAAAAAACCTTCCTCGGGGTACTTTCATGCAGGCTCACCTCACACTTCATGACTGGACAAGGTAAAATTTAATTCACCCCCTACAATGATATTTGATCCCTCCATTAAACCTAAAGACCTCAAACTTTCCTAGAAAGGAAGGTGGTTCAAGTAAGGACCAAAAATGTTGATCACCTTGAAAGACGCTAAAAGGGAAATATCCTCTAACCCCACCATGAAACCCGACAAAATCAAAGAAGAAGAAGATTTCCTAAAGCAAAGGCTCTAGGAAATAAAAAGACCTCTCGAAAGTCCAACTGAATCCAAAGAACAAAAATACCAACCCTTTAACCAGGGCTTGAAAAACTCTGTTTCTTTTTCCCCAAAAGACATAGACTCTTCAGTTAAGATGACATTCGTCTTCTCCAATTGCACAAGAATTTTGAGGGATAATATTTTGTGGGCACCCACAACCCCTATGATGTTGTAGGAAAGTAAGATCATTGGATAACCTTATCTTGGACCATCTCCACTCTAAGGGCCCGTGAAGTTATTTCCTTCTTACCATCCTTGATTTCTTTCTTAACTTGTAATTGTGCCTTTGAAAAAAAATATTAACTTCCCACTTTCCCTTTTGGAGCCTTATTAAAAGGCAGAACCCCCCCACCCCCCCACACCCTTTTAACTCCCCTATAGGTCCAAGTTTTACTTTTGACCTAAGGAGGTAGTCTAATTTAAATGATGACTTGGAAAAATCATTGGTTGGTGATTCATCATAAGAGGGACTGGAAGACACAAGACACAGATCCATGTCAGAATTCCTACATTCACAAAATGAAGAGGACAGTTATACCTCTCTGCATGAAGGGAAAGGGACCTTCATGGGAGAAATAAAATTCTTTTCTTCCGAAAAAGGGAGGGAAGGGGGCCTGACATTCATCGATTCTTTAACACCGGGATCACATGCAGGATTGACATGATTAGGAATCACATTATTATATTTTTTTGAAAAGGAAAGGATCGGGCTTAGAACCTTACCGATTGTCCCGAAATGGGCTTCCTCTGAGGAAGAAAATACTATCACTTTTCTTATCCTTTTCTTTACATTGCTTCTACATTTTCCATTAATTGTCTTTTCCCCTTCTGTGTGCGAGTTTTCCTCCATAACCTTCCTTTTCCATATCTTTATAAAGGGTGGAAATTGTGAAGGATGTCTCCGACATTGTTCCTGAAGGTGGTTGACCTCATGGAATCAATAGCATAAAAAAGGAACCTTCCAGTAATCAATTCTATGGTTCTAGGAAAATTTATCCCACACCAATTCAACCTTGTCCAGTAAACCCTGCCACATATCCACTTCGACTTGGAGCCAAGCCCGTATTCTATCCATATTTGTTTCCCACTCCAATTCAAAAATGTCAAACTTTCCTATTTTGTTCATGATTTCCTTCAGCACCTTCGCATGCCAAAAAACTAGAGGAAGGTGTGGAAATATTTCCCATACCTTTGATAGATCTAGTGTTAGAGATAATGCCTCATTATGATGCATCCTAGAGAGTAGGGATTGGATTGGGTTGTTGGAGGATGTTGAGAGATTCTCTCAACCTCTCCCTCCAAGAGTGGAGTTAGTTGGATCTGAATCCAGCTATATATGTAGCTATGTATGTGTGTAACAATTAAGTAATACAATATTATTTTGTGTGTAATCTGCTGCTCTCTTGAATTCTGTCATGGTATCAGAGCCTCTACTGGCTTAAATCCCTCAC
>ML788447.1:5386-17426 GCA_009831015.1 Picea engelmannii
TTTTATAGTTGGATTTACCAATATCGACCAACTAAGTTGTTTTAAAATTATGAAAGCCGGTTTCAATTTGATATTCACAATTCCAAGAAGCTTACACGCTAAAAAATCTGTTGAAGTTTTTGTCTACCGATCGTTAACGTGAGCTGCTGGGCGATGGTGATGGCCATGGCGGTGTTCTAGCAATAGTCATGTGGCTCCACGCGTAAAGGAATTGATGATTAAATAGAGAAAATAGGAAAGGCGTTTTTGTCTGAACAGCCTGGGAGACACTCGATTCTACACGATTACACGGCTCCTTTCCTTCAACGCATGGAAAATGAAGGACAGTCGGTCATTACATGACAAACATACGAGGCAATTCAATGGCTGAACCAGCAACTTCTCCTGGCCGTAAATTTTGTGGATATCTGGTGCTTTCAATTTGCTTTATGGTTACTCAGGCAGTCACATTGTTTGAATCAACGGTTCACTCATTGTTTTACTCTATGTGCGGTTCAGGATGGGATTGAATTGTGGACAGGGATTTGAAAGGCTACTGTTAGTTCAATTTGAAAGGACCGAAATAAAATTAATACATTTCTCAATATTCACACTTATCTTTATATTGAAAATAATGTTCAGCTATGTCTTTTTTCAATAAGGTTAAACTAGGTCCTTTTTCAATAATGTTAAACTATGTTTTTTTCTAAATATTCTAAGCTCGGTCTTTATAATGCAATCAATCCTTATCCTTAAAAGTTGAGAGATGATGTATTAAAATATATACACATGGTTTAATTTTGAAATAAAATTATAAAATAAGTTAAATGTATGTATATTGGTTTGTTATTTTATAGTGTAAGTATTAATACAAGAAAATTACTATTAAATAAATTTGAAAACATTATAAGTAATTTTGAAATAAATTTTTTGAAATAAGTTAAATGTATGTATATTGGTTTCAACAAAGACGAGTTATTTTATAGTATAAAGATTAATACAAGAAATTATTATCAAATAAATTTCAAAACATTATAAGTATTAGTTTTTTGGATCTTTAAAAAAAATACTTAATGTTTGAAAGATATCTTTTATACTTGAATGAAATAATGTTGTGTGTAATCTATTCAATCCAGATAATTACTAAATAAATTTCAAAACATTATAAATATTGGTTTCTTAAATCTTTAAAAAAAATACTTAATGCTTGAAAGTTATCTTTTATATTTAAATGAAACAATGTTGTGTCTTACCTATTCAAGAAGTAATATAGACATTAATAAATATTATAAAACATTTTTCACATTACAGTTTCAAGAGGTTTGTGTGAAATTTTTTACATTTAGTAATATCAACTATTTAGTAATGAGGCTTTGATGTCAACTTTGAGATATGTGACATAAATGCAGTATTATGTCTCTATGTTTCCAAACACGATATTGCTAAAATATTATTTCAAGAACTGTTTACAACTAGTTACTATTATAATACACCAAAAAAAACTCATGCAAAAACAATAGAAAAATAAATATTCACTTGAAAAAACATTTTTTCAACAAACTTTTTTGTAACTTTTCAAGAACCAACCACTTGGAAAAGCCTCTTGAAAAAGTTTTATAATTAATCTACTTTCATGCTCTCAATATTTAAAATGGACATCAATAGCCATAAGTGTATCAATAGATACCCAACATTGACATTAGTAGCCATAAGTGTCCAAATGTATAGTGCAAAGCTAAGTAAATAAATTATAAAAAAAACTAGAAACACTTACCAACTACTAACTAAAATTGTATATTAATAATATATTATACCACTTTGAAATTTATAAAACATATCTTAATATTTATTTTTAAAAATTAAATATTAAAAAATAATAATCTTTTATTTATAATCATTATTAAAAAAAAATTATAGATGAAATAATTTAATACCCTTTAAAAAAAACTAAAAATATGAAAATCACAATGAAAACTTTAAATTTCATCCTTAATAAACATTTCATAAATATAGTTTTGAGGAGTACATAAGTACCTCATCTTAAAAAAACAACACGAATCCTGAATTGAATGATATTTAAATTTCCACAAACAAGATTATAATTGCAATGCTTGATGGGACTTTTCCAATAGAGGTGGGTGTTTTGACGTTTAATGCACTTGGATTATTGACAAAGTTGAATTTCACCATCAACTTCGTTGGTTCGTTGGTGGGTGTTTTGACGTATAAGGCACTTGCATTATGACAAAGTGAAATTTCACTATTAGTTCGTTGACTCGAACTGATTTGGACGTTTGGGGCATAGGTTTTATTCTTTGTTTATATATTAAATTAATATATTTAGTAAGTGGGTAAATATGAATGTTGAAGTAATTTGAGGAAAGTTTTTATTAATGTTGTTAATTGGAATTATAAAGATATTAAAATGTATTATGTGAAGTTGGTCTATTATTTTAATGATGACCTCTTATAATAACTTTTCAATTGATAAAAATATTATAAGATTTGAAAAAAGTGTAAATCCTAATAAACTCAAGAACTTAATATATATTCTATGAATGTTCAACTTTAACAAAGATAGAGAAGAAAAACATTTTGAATTGAATGAATTTAAAAAACAATATTTAAAAATAGTTATAGTTATAATTATAATAGTTAATAAATTATTAAGAATATTTTTTTTTGTTACTATTCTTCACGTTTCCCTGCAAGGCCTTATCACTTGCTACTTTCCCAAGAATCTTCATTTATGGTGTAATTCCAAAAAGTGATATGTATTGGGAGTGAATTTGATGTGAGATGATTTTATACCGTTTTTGTGTTTTGAGCATTGTGGTAAATGCTTGCATGAGATATGAATGCATAACATAGTTGTGTGTGCCTTTGTTTGCTCATCTTTATGTTATATTTATAGACATTGGCATATTTGGTCATATAAGTTGAAATATTGTATATAACAAGGCAATGGATTGCTAAGACCCAATAAGATAATAGGTAAATGATTGTTTCCTTTTTATATTAGATGGTACACTTGATAAAGTTATGTAGGATCTTGAATGAGATCCAAATGAATAATTTTAATTATGTGTGTGTTTTTTGTTGATCTTTGTGTTGTATTATAAACATTTGTATATTTGGTCATAGAAGTTGAAATATTGTATACAATTTACTATCTTTTTGGGTCTTAGCCATTTTTTTTTTTACTTGTAACAGGGTCACCGATAGTCAACTCGAAGGGACACATCCAACCGGCCACGATGTGACACGCCTGACCCCGAAAGAACCATAGAATTGAACCCACGACCTCATAACAGAGGGCCAACGACTTGGCAACAGGGGATCCAACCAACTGGGCTACTCGACGGGGATAGCGTCTTAGCCATTCATTGTCTTGTTTATTGAATTTTCCAAGGTTCATATTTTTTAATATCTTTAAGATCAACCATTAATTTTTTTATTTTTTTTGTGCAACTATGCTGTTGGATTTGACAAACTCACATTAGATAGTCTATATGAAGATGGAAGGGTTAAAAAATATGCATAAAATGGACAAGGGGGCTATGCAAGAAACCAATATGGAAACAATCCTTTTGATTCTAAGTCTATGTTGTCATCAGGATTATATGAACCATTTTCCATGTCCAACAATGTTCCACCACCTCCCAATGTTCAGATGGAAGATATGCCTAGCAATAATATGAAATGGTGCTTCAACAACCATCGCAAAAGTTGATGCCACAATCACCAACAATTATGGTGATGCCATAATTTGCAAACCATTTTGGCAATACATTTGAAAAAAATTATACTCATGGTGTTGGGGCCTTAACACAATGCTCTCATCAAAATAAACCATTTGGAAACCTTAACTTCCTATAAACATAAAGTAAACATTATACAATTCTTAACATTTTTTGGTAGCTTGCACGCTAAAATTGTGCTATAGAGCATCTTCCATAGTTTGTAAAAGATATAGCCCAATGATATGGCTGAGAGTGTGATTTCACAAGTTGGCCAGAGTGGTTTCTAGCTGGAAGATTGTGCTAGTTAGGTGGTTGAAACCTTCATAGATATTTGTGTTAGATAGAGCTTGATTATATTTAGAAATTTTGTGACAATTGATTGCATACTATACAATAGAAGGAATTCAATATTATTTTTTCATTGCTTGTTATCTTATCTTTAATACATGGTATATACTTTTCAACCTATTTCACATTCTATAGCCTACCATATTTCCATGTTTATTTATGTAGTTGTGAATCGTGATTAAGTAACCGTTAGCATTAATACAAGGAACAAGTGATTCGTCAAGTTGTGTAAGTAAAAATTCTTATAGAAATTAAATGGTTGAAAATTGTTCGATTATCGTAGAAACCTAGTTTTCTTTCCACATGTAGCATCCTTGTTACCAAACTGCTTTGATACCAATTTTTAACATTACCCAACTTACTACTGAGCAATGCTACTCCAAAGGAGGTTTGACTGATAACAAAGGAGGCAAGGGACAACATGGACAAGTGGATATATGACATTGACAAATGGAGTGGTATTCGAGAGGTCAATCCAATGGAAAAAAAAGAGGTAGGGGACATGTGGAGAGCAAAGGAGGAAACGATATTGGTTGATAGGTTTTTCCCATTGACAGGTTCTGAGAAAAACCTCTCCCGAACTAGCATACTCCCTTAACGGGTGAATGGGAATTCCAAAGTACTAAAGGGATGTGTACAAATTATTATGTAGGAAAGTAGTTCCTTTTTTTTTTGAAACACCCAAAGCATCTTGGTATGGTAATGGAATAAGTACATGTTTTTTGAAATATCTTGAATCAATAAAATATAGTGTGAAAGTGTGGTTTAAATATATTAAGGAACATGTTGTAAGTGGAGATCAATAGAAACATTGTAAGAAACAAGAGGAATCCATGAGATATGAAGGACGAAGACACATTTAACATATTGGATTACATTCATTGATCCAAGAATAGTAAAAACGGGTTATACTGATAAAGCATCTAAGCATGCTTCTTCTTTATTTCCAAGTGCAACATATGCACTATCTTGCATTTTTGCATAATGTTCAAAAGAGAAGAAGGGTGAGATGCACAAATCTGCTAATGATTTGACATGTGATATTTCTGTGAAGGTTAAGCTTTATCATTCAGCCTTTCCAATGTCTATGGTTTCCTTAGATAGTGTTAAGCCTTAGGATTTATGTACAATCAAGGCCCATGGAATTTTGAGCAGGATTTGTTTCTTGGTGCCACGTTTTATGGGTGGGATTGGTACTTTTTTTGGGTTTATATGGTCTCATGGTGGACCGATATATGTATAAAACTCAACAAAAACATACATTGTCAAGTTTGGAGGGCCGAATCCTTGTGTGAAGGCAATTTGGGTGACCATTCCTCATGGCCCATTAATCGGTTTTGCTTGGATCCAAAAATTGCATGTAAACATAATGTGTTGGCCAATACACAACAAGATTTTTTGGTCCAATTGGTGGTCATCATCTTCCTTAGTGATACAAGAGGTAAGACATTCTGCGATGATGCATGTGATTGAGATGTTCAATGAATTTACAATTTGCTTATTATGTTGGGACACCAAATTATTTGTTGCAAATAGGCGTATGGATGCATTAAAGAATTTGGATTCTATTGTAGACAATGATGTATTTGTCTAGGACTAAAGGATCTCCCAATCTTGTTGAAGAGAAGTTGTCTTCCTGATGTTTGTTAAGAGGTGACAGAAATGGACTTGCTCTGCATCCTAGCCCTAGCCCTGTTGGCGAAATATTGTTTGTAAGGTTACAACAATGGTGAAGGAGTTCCACAAAGACCAACTTGGTGTTTCCCCTACATACAAAGGCGTGCCCATAACAAGTGATAGCTATTCTAGATCACCAACAAGAATGATAGAGAAATGACCGAATGGAAAATTGTTGTTTTCTAGAAATGCTTCACGTAGATGACTTTCAATATGCATAAATAGTTTAGGACATATGAAGCTCATCTCATTAATGAGAACATATTGGATGCATTTCATCTCTTCTAGAAACGTTGCCAATGTTTTTTCTTGTAAAGGTTGGAAGTTTTTTATTGGAATCTTGAGTGTTGCATGTATAGCAGTTTCTTGTATGTTGAAAGCTGCAACTCCGATGGGAGAAATAAGTAGTATCATACTTTGTCCATAGGGAGAGTACATATTCAATGAAGCTTTAATGCAATTGATTAGGTAATATTTTCCAGTCCTAGTTGTTCCTTGGATGATCATCATTAAGGGTTCTATTTTGTTGTTGTTGTTGTGATTGTTGTAGTATTATGTCAAATGCTTGACATTGTTTGTTTGAAAATGTATTATCTCATGGATTGACATATTGGTTCCTTTGTATCGCATCCATACAAGGCCAATTGTTTCAATGAAATGTGGTGCAAAAGTAAGAGCTACTTTTGGAATTTCTAGATTTTCCCAACAATAATTGGTGTCATAGTCACAAATTCCAAGGATGTCAAGCTCATTGAAGTCTATATGGGCAGTGGGGATCAATCTTGATAATAATTGCCACAAATTTATCTCCATGTTGGGATGCATTTGTGTATCATTGTCTCCAGCTTCATCTACTTCATCTACTGTTGTTTCTTCAACATTTATAGGATAATGGTGTACATACCATGCATGGTAGGTTCCTTTTATGTTCTCCCAATTTTGTATGATTTTAGCTCTTGATAGTATCTTTCCTATATCCTTGGTATTTATCAGAATGCGAAGAAAAATTTTATGCTTTATTTAGGTAATGTTTTGATCTTCCAACAATGTCTAGACTTTTATTCATAATTTTCCATTTGACAATCATATAAATCAATGTCTAAATCTCCATCCATGGACATTGGGATTTTTGCATAATTATCCATTCTAGTTTGGTTCATATTCCACATTCATTGATTGAATCACTTGTTACATATGGCTTATTGAATAATTTTTTAGTTCTTCATCTATTGGATTCGTCCACATTTTTTCCATGGTAAGGTCTAAAGGAAATACAATATTGTTGGCATATTCTTTCATTTTGATCTTATATTTCTCCAAGAATATTCTTGTTTTCATTTGTTTATCCCATGATGTACTAATAATTGTTTTGTAAGTTGATCCATCATCCACCACCAGTCCACAAGTTCTATTAATAAGAAATTTGTTATAATTTTAATCCCCATAATTTCAGTATAATTTCTCCAAGAAATACTCCTACATGTTCCATATAATGTTGATTTACAAATTTACGATAATTTATTGATCTATAAAATTTTATTTGTTCTTCCCATAATAAAAGGTTAACCTAGGAACTAAAATTGACTACAACATGAGGTGAGAGATCATCTAAAATTGACTACAACAATGCACACCCTTTGAACTAAAATTGACTACAACAATGCACACCCTTTGAAAAAAAACCACTATGTCCGGGGTGAGAGATCATCTATAAATTAATTGCTTCTTGTCGACTGATGTAATTCCCTACCGAACTGAAGGTCGAGCAACCCTCTGCTCGACTTGTTTCCGATTTAGTGGGTTGAGTCGACCCATTCGATGCAAATTACAAGCGTGACAAGGATCTCATTGTAATAGCATAAGAATGATGAGACGGTCAACTAGAAAAAGAAGTCTCGTTTGTATACGAAGAACATAGTATAGTAGAGTCTTATAATCGAGTTTGCGTCTGTAATCAAGTTTAGTCATATTTCTCCACTTCCTTTCCCATGGAAATCATACATGTGGCCTTCTATAATTTGGCGAGTAATCATCATCGACTTGGTGTCGAATAAACTTAGTCGAAGTGACGGATCGACTTGGTCGACTCCTCTTCTAACTAATTTTTTTCCCAACCAAAAGCCGACGGGTGTGAATGGAAGATGAATAATGATCGACTACAACATACGCTCGACCTGTTGGAGCACCAACTCAATGGGTCGAGTCAACTTCAATCGACCAGAACGCCCATATTGTGCTGAGAATGGTGTGCTCCTCTTTCTAAATTCAGTTTAATAATTGATTCTTTGTCATATCTCTTTTACATGATCTGTTAGTCATGTTTTCAAGAAGAACTAGTTAAGAGTCAAAAGTGTTTAAAATGATATGGAAGGATTTGTTAATTCTTTTTGAAGGTCTCACTTTGATGTCATGTATATAGATTCATTGTAAAATATATGGAGATATGAAAATTGAAAAAGTAAGATGAAGGAAGTAGTTGGTCCCTCTTTAAAAGAAAAAATGTTATCATAGTCAATGTTTAAAATGAGTTTGTGTCTAAAATAAGGACGTCAATGTAACATAAGATGGTTCTTAGCCGACGACATCGTTCTCTCACCAATATCATTCGATACTCAGTTGATGGTACGAAGTCAAGCCTTGCAAGAAAAATTTTGTATTTTACTAACAATAGAGTCTTAGAATTGAGTCATAGTTAGAATCACATACTCCATATATTCTCAAAGACCTGAAGAAGCATAGCTAAAGATTGAAAGCACGAAGAAGCATAGTCGTGATTAAATAGCCAAGAAGAAGATTGGTGAGCATTAGACATTGAGCACGTACAGACTCCAAGATCTGAAATCGTAAAGAAGCATAGCCAAGAATGATAGCATCAAGCAACACAAAAAGAAGATTCATGATGCATATAGACACTAAGACATGAATGAAAGATTGAAAGTCTGAGCATTGATGGAAGAAATTTTGGAGCAACTGATTGAGAAAAGAATTTGCAGAAAGCATTCACAACGAGCATTAATTATGAAATTTTGTAGAAATTTAAGGCATTCAAGAAAGAGACATTTCTAGATAGACACACACGAGAGTTGAAAATATAAGATGATGACATAAGAACAATTGAATTAATTGAACCCCTTGGTAGAAGAGTTGCAGAACAATTCTCTCATTCATGACAAAAAAAGAAGAGGAATGGTAGAATTGGATGATGCCACAAACCCTCGTCGATTCCATAAAAGGAACCCTTAGGAGCGACAGATTATTGGAGTATCCTAGAGAGTGCCTCGACAATTCCTGTGAAGAGTAGACTTTGTAGTTGGTTGCAAGAAACAATGGGTGCCCTTCAACTAGCAAAGAATGTTGGAAGCATGGAGATCAATGAGTCGGGATATGTGATATGCAGTCACTCAGAGCCATTAGAATCCAATCACAATAACCTAGTATATCTGTATCTCTCTATACATTTGGCGGATGTTGCGATTGATTTACCTATGTAGACCTGTACCCATGGTCAATTGACATTAAGAATACTTCTGCAAGAGTAGAGATCCGGGACATTGTTTCACACTTGCTCAGGAGGAGCAAGAAATTGAGTGTGGGGGAAATGTTGGGAGGCCTTGTAGGCCCTTGTAGTAGTAATCATATATCATAGATTAGACATAACAAATTAAGCAAATATGTATGTAATAAAGGGATAAATGCATAAACAAATGATTAGTTGGAGCAGGTACAACCACCCCAACCATTTCTCCTATGTATATATAATCATGAAGATGGAATAGAAAGGAAGTTAGTTAACCTTCCCACAAACACTTCTTGAGTACGCATGTCTTGATATGTTTTCCTTAATGCATCTCTTCTTGAATGCTTGTGTAATCTAAAATATTACAACATGCATTGACTTCATTTATTGGGACCACACTATAATGTCCCCAGATCCTCACTGAGGCACATTACCACAATATTTTTTCTCTGATACCAACCTGTAACAAACCCAACTCCCCGGTTGGACCACGTTACTACTAAAAAAAACTTAGTATAACTCTAATACCAATTTGTAATATGTGGAAATATACATAGCATGACACACATACTCATGCTATTATCATTAATAATTAAACTCATAAATGCATTTGATTTAAACATGCACAACAATAATTAAACACACATGACAACATTCATATATGTAAAATATAGAGTAAATGAAACATTCATCCATAACCTTTAATAGTAAATAACATAGTGATTAAAACACTTATCTTTTAAAAATGATTTACACAACTAGTTGCAGACAAAAGACATTCCACCCAACCATAGACTATGTTGTTCCAATTCTCTCAGCAACAAGTCACCCCCAAGTTGGGGCTACGAGTCCATAAGGACAAATAAGCTCCTATGTTGTCTATAGTCCATTGTAACAACTCAATTACTCACTAAAACATATTGATGCGACTCCAAACAATTCCAACTACCCAACTCTCTTCCCCATCAACTTGCACAACCCAAGGGATAATATTTCTTTCTCTGCATTGTAGTCCCTCAGACAATCTCCATCCCCTCCAGGGTCCAAGGAAGATCGACCAAGAATATCTCTACTGGGGGATCCAAGAAATCTAGTTGCAATAGGAGTGTTCACATAGCAAGTTCACTTCCTCTTAGGTAATTTTCTCAACAGAAAAATCGCTCAGAGGCACACCAGCCTCATTCTCAACACAATTACCAGCTTCAAAAAGATTTCCTATTTACCCAATATGGATGGCCACTCTTATAAAACACTCTCCTCACTTTTTTCCCCTAATCTTGCTAGTTGTAAAAAATCTCCTACCAATCTGCTCAAATTTTCCTCTTTTCCCATGTTTTCTTGACTCTTACTTCCCCCCCCAAGGATGATTACACTCAACCCCTGCTACCATGACTGAGTGGGATGGATTCGACACTTAACCTATTACAAATTGATTAATAAAGATGAATTAGGACTCAAGGCATATGAAAAGCTCTCAAAATCCCCATTAAGTCCCCTCTCTTGTGGAATCATAGCCCCCCATTACTCTGGTCCTTACCCACCTCCAATCTGTTTTTCATTTTTTATTATTCTCAATGTACAAATTTTACATATTACATCGCTTGGCCCATAATCATTCATAATATTTATAGACATATAATATTAGATTGGGGATCAAAACTAGGGTGTTACAATCCACCCCCCCCCTACAATTTGTACTGTCTTCGGTGCACAACACCATATAGGTGTGCATGTATACATTTATAAATTATTACATCAGAATACTTGATAATTCCACAGTTTAATCAATTACACAACAATTCCAACTAGTAATCTCGCGTTCCCCTCATTCTACACAACCCTAGGAAGTGTACCCCCTTCTTTGCATCACAATCCCTCAGGCTGTCCCACTTCCCTTCCAAGGATCCAACATAGGTCGAACAAGAAACATCAAAGTGTTGGAATCTTAGGTTTTGATGGTTCATCACACTTCTCCTAAAATCATTCGGACATGCGTTCAACCAAGTGATTGGGTGTGCAATCATGGAGAAACCTACAATGAATCTACTATAGTAACTAGCTAGACCCATAAATGATCTAACTTTTGAAATATTTTTTGGTGTTGGCCAACTTTTGATTTCTTCAATGTTTTCTGGCTTTATTGTTATGCCATCCTTTGAGACAATGTGGCCCAAGTAACGGATTTTATTTTGATATAAAGTGCACTTGATCAACTTGGAATATAATTAGTGTTATTTCAAAACTTGTATCACCATTCTCAAGTGTTGGTCATGCTCCTCCTTTGTCTTGGAGTAGATAAGAATATCATCCAAGAAGACAATAACACATTTTTCCAGGAAATCTCTTAACACTCCATTCATTAAACACATAAAAGTTATATGATGCATTTGTCCACCCAAATGGAACCACTACAAATTCATGATGACCATACCTTGTTCGAAAGGCTCTCTAGTTAGTGTCTTCTTCTTGGATTCTTTCTCGATGATAACTTGATCTCAAGTTAGTCTTAGAAAATATCTTTTCTCCCTCCAACTGATCAAGGAGATCATCAATGTTTGGAAAAGGATACTTGTTCTTTAGTGTAAACCTATTCAAATGTATGAAGTCAATACACAACCTCTGATTTCCATCCTTTTTCTTCACAAAAAGAATCAGGGCACCCCAAGGAGAAACACTTGGGCATATGTACCCCATATTTAACAACTCTTCTAACTACATTTGCAACTCTTTAAGTTTTGGCATGCTCATTCTATAAGGATTCTTGGACACTAGGGTA
>ML788447.1:19592-46449 GCA_009831015.1 Picea engelmannii
ATTTTTTTTGTATTGGGCGCATATATTATTTCTAATTTAGAATACACAACAACTTTTAGATTCATAATCAAATCTTTCAGTCAAATTCCGTATAAATATGGAATTCACAACTTTGTACTTTTAGATTTTCTTTAGACTTGGATTTTTTAGCCAAAACTGGCTATCTCCCAAATGGAGAAAAACTGGAAAAAAATAGGAAAAACTCCTTCAACACAAATTTGTCCGGATTGATGATTAGGTAAAATGTCGACTAATTAAAATTTTCTAGGTTTGTGATATGGGGTCCCTTTTCCTTTGAATATTTCAAAAATCCCTGAAACGTGATTTTTTCTTGTTTCAACATATCCACTCCAAACCCTTTTGAATTTTTCTAGAATACCAAATAGGTATCTTCATGTTTTGTTTTTGAACTCTCTATAAAAAAATCATCTTAATTTAGGTCCTTTTCACTAAACACAACCCAAATATTTAAGAATCATTCATTTGCATTTTTGGAGAATCGAAGCAGAATTGGTCCATGGTCCTAATGTAATATCCTTGAATCCTCGGATCAGAATATCAACTACTCACATTGTGGATCTGATTGCAGATATGATGCGCCGAGGTTTCACGTTGATTTTTCAAGGTTTCTGGATGCATTTTTTTGTGTTTAAAGGTTTATATATAAGGCATGCACATATATTTGGGATTATAACAACTCAATAATTCTTATTTAGTAAAATAACAATAATACAAGCAATCATGCAGAAACTTGAGCTAAATATCATCATTTAGATCTGAACAAGAATGGATCTTATCTGGAATACATAATAAAAGACTGATAAATACCAAGGATAACATTGGATGAATGGATCTGAAGCAAGCACTATAGATCTATGGCATGCAATGGTGAAGGCACCGCATGTAGCTGCAAATCTATTGGGAAATTGCTGTCACAAATAGAAAATGTGCCATGGTGGCTATACTCATCGGATTGGCCTGGAAACTATCTCAGATGTTTCACCCTGTTCTCTAACTAACTCCCCCTATATCATATTTGGAACATCGGTCCTCTGTTGCCCTGTCAGAACCCCAGATGGACTCCTCAAACCCTTGATGGCATACAAGAGCTGTGACTACATAATTCTCTGAACCTCATGCAAGTGTGCGAGATTCTCTTTCCAAGTCCTACTATATATAAGGATGTCCTTGAAGAAGACGAAGAGATACTTCCACAACTTTCCACTGAAAATGTGGTTCATGAAAGAATGAAAGGTCGTTGGGGCATGGGTCAACTCAAAGGGCATGAAAAAGAACTAAAATTTCCTAAAGTGACATATGAAGGTGGTCTTCTTGATGTCCTACCCTCTGATGTTGATCTAGTGATACCCTGAGCGAAGATCTATCTTAGTGAAGAAGACTGTCCCATGTAGCTCATCCATCAACTCATCTATATGATGAGTGGGGTACCTGTTTTTGATGGTCTTCTTATTGAGTGCATGATAGTCTATGAACATCCTCAGTGTGCCATCATTTTTCAGAACCAAAACTATGGATGAAGAAAATGGACTAGTGTTAGGCCTGATGTGACTCATCTCAAGAAAGTCCCTGATTTATTTCTCAATATCATTCTTGAACCTCTTAGGATGTCTATAGGGTGTGAGGCTTGAAGGCCTTTAACCATCCCTTCAATGGATCTATCGGTGCCTCAGTAAAAACCATCACCAACCTGTGCTTAGATATGTCAAACACCACTACTACTTTCCTCTGAAACTCTGTAATGAAGTCCTCGACTGATTCGGTCTGCCACAGCTGTGTCAGGTCACTGAAATTTTGTTTTGGATCTCTCCAATCAAACCTCTCCATCAATCATTCTATGAACTCCAAGTAGGATGGGACACAAATGTGACCAAGGGACACCCGTCCATTATACCACCACTCATGGGCTTCCCCCTCCAAGTGCAAGGTAGTGAATCTTATAGGTTATGAATCTATCATCTAGTTAAGCTTGAAATAAATATCAAGATTTTGGACCCATGCCTGAGCTAAACAACTGGACGAACTGTCGAAAGAAGGGATGGTCATTTTCCCTACCTTCTTGATAAAGTCCATGTTTTGGGACTGCATGTTACCCCTCTACACCTCTCTAGGTCTGTTTCAATACATGATCAAAGAATATTTCATCAAACTCATGTCATCATGGAACTATGACCCCATTTCGAAGTATTCTCTCCTGTACTTTGCAAACGGATCTCTCGGGCCTGTCTTCCCTTGTCTGGCCTGTCCCATTTACTGCCCCTATCCTGGATGTCCAATCTATTGTGCCCCTAGAACTGCAGAAAGAGCGGTCTGGGAATATTCCCTGCTGATATATAGGTGTGAGTGGGTGTCTGGTGTCCACTCGACCATGTTGGGTTCCCACTGGATCCACTGGATTAACCTCCATGGTGTCCCATGGAACCACTCGCTCTGCCTACTATATTAGAAACAATCGTGCCCATGCTGTTTTGGATCAACTATGTATATATTTCCATCTGTTTTATGGCATTCATAATGTCTCGTTCCCCCCTAGAGAGATCATTCAACATAGCCTGGGAACTATCGTAAGGGGTTTCTGGGCCTTTCCCCTTTTCCTCCATAATAGCATGTCTATCACCCACCTTACTTTATATTTTGGCCTCTGTATATGAACTGATATGATCTATGTCTCTGTCCTCTGTCTCTGGCTCTGTATCTGAATGGATATGGAAGGGAATATAGTCTCTCCTATTTTTGTCCCTTCTGTCTCTACTATGAGCCCTACGATACTGAATGTAATCATCCCCAATGTGACCTCTTCCCTCTAGGTATTCTTCACCTTTTCCAAGAATCATGGGGTCATGAGTTAAGCACTTCTTCACAGGTTGGTAGGAAGAAGGATCTGATACAACTGTAATATCCCTGGATCCTCAGATCAGAATATCAACTGCTCGCATTGTGGCTCTGATTGCAGATCTGATGCACGGATGTTTCTGGCTGAGTTTTTAAGGTTTATAGATGAATTTTAATGTGTTTAAAGGTTTATATATAAGGCATGCACATAGATTTGGGACTATAACAGCTAAACAATTCTTATTTAGCAAAATAATAGTAATACAAGCAATCATGTGGAAACTTGAGCTAAATATCATCAGTTAGATCTGAACAAGAATGGATCTTAACTGAAATATAAAATAAAAGACTGATAAATACCAAGGATAAAACTAGATGAATGGATCATAAGCATGCACTATAGAACTATGGAATGCAATGATGAAGGTGTTGCATGTAACTGCATATCTGCCGAAAAACTGCTATTGCAACTGGAATATGCACCCTAGTGGCTATGCTCATCGGATTGGCTTGGAAACTGTCTCAGATGATTTTCCCTACTCTCTAACCAACTCTCCCTATCTTAGATCTGGAACATCGATCCTCTTATACCCTATCGGAACCTTATATGGACTCCTCAAACCCCCACACACTTCCTTTGCTAAATGTCACATTTTGGATTTTTTACCTGAAAAAAATTCTATGAGATCAGTCTCATTGGATGCACCTTGGCCTACTCTCAACTGGGTCAGAAGGAATTTGCTTTCCATTCTCTAGTTTGGTTTAGTGACCTTGGAAGGATGAAATCTTCCCTCAAATCCTCATGTTGCACTGAATAAATGTGGACTGGATTGCGCTTGATCTATCTTTGTTGTTGTGGACTGTAATGGTAGCTTGATGGAGAACCTAAATAGTTCCTCCAACATAATAGGGTGTGTCTTTCAACACCGAACTATGTCAATGGCTGTGGTTTCGTCCATAACTCTACAAAACACAAGAAGGTCGAATTCCTCCTCTTTGAACTCTAATTTCCTATTCACAAATCAACATAATGAGCCAATAAGTCGACTTTTCTCCTTTTATATCCCACCTCTTCTAATTCTTCATTGAATTTTTTCATTAAGTGAAATTTTCCCCTAAGTTCTAATTTAATATTGACTTAAGTCACTTAAACACCCTTTTTACCTCTTTTTAATTACTTAATGTCATTTTCAACTTAGGATTTTCCTTTAATTGACATTAATAATTATTTTTTCCCCTCTTTCTCCTACTACAACCTACGAGAACCGGTATAGGATACTTAGTCTCTCCTCCTGGTGTCATCACTAGGAATGAAACATTACATTCCTCCCTTCCCGAGATTTCTTGTCCTCAAGCAACATCAAGCTAGGGTGCTATAGGATCTGATCCCCCTCTCATGTATCATCCTCAAAAAGAAGTCCCCTTGATTTGATTAGGCAATCCCTGATAGTCTAGCTCCTCAACCTGCACTCCATGTGCTCCAAAACCTCCTCCGGTACCAACTCCAATTGGCCCTGCTCATCCAATGGTGGTAACTCCTATGACGTAGTAACTTGTTGTACCACCACCGTCTTTAGGAAAGAAACGTCAAACACATTGTGGATATTACTGCCTTCTGGTAGCTCTAACTCATAGGCCACCTCACCAACTCTTCGGATGACCTGATAAGGTCCATAGAATTTGGGTTTTAGTTTTTCTACTCCGCTCTTTTTAAGAGAGGACTGTATGTATGGATGTAATCTCATAAATACCAAATCCTCTGCTGTTGTGGGTGGGAATCCCTCCTACGGACTTATCATTCAAGGGCTCTAATCATGCATGCAGAAAATGACCATTTCAAAGGCCTCTACTCTTTCCTATTCTCCCAACACAAAACCCCACATTCATGCAATACAAAGGTGTAAATGAGATTCGGTAACTCTACCTTAAGTCCTTCGTTTGATGTCAATCCCTTTGATTTCACTCACTCTTTGATTGCAAGCCTCCTCCCAAAGATGACCTACATTCACACATGAACAAACAAAAAGATGCGAACATGCATTTCATATACTAATTACTGGGTTAGTTGTGACAATATCATAAAATAAACATTCAACTTGAACACATGATATGGAGGGACGGGAAAAGTATTCCTTTTTGTATTAATCTTCACAAGAGTAAACTTACAATATGTGGTCGACACTGCTCCTCGAAAATGGTCCTGGGCTCCTCTTCAACTATCCTCCAACTGATTTGCTCTATATTTCTCTTTTCACAAGGAAGGCTAAAGGTTGGGACAAGGGGAGTGCTCAATTGGGTATAGTTTCTTTACTATGATTTTCCTCCCTTTCAAATGGGACCCTTACCCCTTCTTGTATAGGCTAGGAGGAGCTAGGTATTTGGTCGAATGACCGGCCATGCATGGACGAAAGGTTTAGTTAACTTGCCCAAATTTGTGTGTTCCGTCAACAACTTTCCTTTTTCCATGCTTTTGTAGGTACACACGGGCTGTATTGGGGCAGCTAGCCTGTACACACGTGCAGTAATGGAGCAGGGCGCGTGGGCCTTTATAATGGGGGTTTTTAAGAAGAGTTGTTCAATAGTGTTTTGTCAAAGAAGGAATCTGAGATGGCCTGATGCCAGATAAGCATATCTGGTGCAAATTATGGTTATAAAAGATGCCCCCTAATGTGTGAGGTCAAAAGAGTATCTAATGGCCGAAATACATTATCAATCTTTATCAATGTACCAAACCAGTGAGCCCAAGAGCCAGAATTTGGGAGGTGCCATCTGCAAAATAAAAATTGTCTCACCGAGGCAGGCATACCCATCCTCGGGATGAGATAAAATCATGGTTACCAATCAAATACATTGTAGATCCATGTCATATAACTATATAAAGTGTAGCCATGAGAAATACACAACGGATCTACATCTCAAAATAAAAAAGATATACATGTATAGTATCCATCTTCTAGAAGTTTATAAGGCTTGATGGATGGAGATGATGTCTTTAGAGCTCGAGCATCAATTTAAAAATCTTCAAAACTTGGGTAGGAGTGTAATATGAGTGTACGACTTCACTACCCAGAGGTCTTCAATGACTCGTCAGTCATGGACTAGAGGATCTTGATGATAAGATTGGAGGCTTCATTGATTTCAAACAAAGACTTGATTGGACTTTCGGGATGATCGGGCATGAGGGCAAGAAACAAACTACAGAGGGGCCGACTTAGGCTTGGTAAAAAATTCCCTTGTACAAGAGCACGACAAATGATGAGACTCAGACATCATGGTATTGACATAAGTTCACGATGCAAGAGACAACACAAACTCTCCATATGTTTGGAAGAATAACCAAATGGAGGAGGACACAACTCTATGTAGTGAGAACAACTTCCTAAGGTCATATTCAATCCTAGAGCTTGACGAACAAATGGAAGGATGTGCTTTGTCCAAGGGTGACTCATTGTGCTGCCAATAACAAGAAAATACTTTTCCCTTCCTCTTTTTGGGGTATATTTGATTTTTTTTTTTTTTTTTGTCTTTTTCAATAATGTTGGAAATATTGAAAAAAGAATAAAAGAATGCTACGTTACAAAGGAGGATCGAGTGTCGCAAACATACAAGTTACAAGTACACGAAACACAGGGATGCTCAGGTTAAAGGGACATACGCAAGAAAAGGACATTTGGGAAAAATCCTCTAGGGGCCAAAGGTGTCAAGACGCAGAGGCAAAGTGCTACAGGTCTTGCGTATAAGGCATGCTTCAGATGGTTCAGTTGAGAGCAACATGGAGCCAAAATTTAGACCAAAGACGTAGGTATGCAAACACGGTTAACAAAACACACAATGTTAACATCCTTCGATGTACTTTTAACGAGCCCAGAGAAGATAAGCTCGACGTTTTTTCATATTTAGAGAGTCTGAAAAAACGTAAAAGGAGACTCTGTTGGGGTACCTTTTTCAAAGATAGTCTAGTCAGCTCGAAAAAGGGGTAAACTAGCACCGGCCAAACATTTATTCAAAACCATTTTAATGAGTGTGATAAAGACAAGGTCACTCGACAATTTTTTCATTTTTAAGGAGTTTGGAAAAAGCTTAACTATGGACTCCGTCAGGAATGTTCTTCTGGACCATTTTAACAAGTGTGAAAGAATAAGGTCACTCGACGATCTTTTCAATTTTAGGGAGTATGAAAAGAGCTTAACTAGGGACTCTGTGGGGGTTCCTTTTTCGTAAATTTAGTCCCTAAGGCCCAAAAAAGGGTTAAAATTATGCCTGAGGGTACTCTTCTAGATAACCGAGGTTTCTAGAGTATACCTTTGTTCGTACAGTTGACCATTCAGACCGAAAAAGGGGTAAACTACCGCCAGACAGATGTGCCTTCAAATTTCAATTTAATGAACGTGAAGGGCAACAAGATCGCTCGACAATCTTTTCATGTTTAGAGGGTCTAAAAAGGGCTTAAAAGAAGACCCGTTATGTTTTTGGGAGTCCCGAGGGTGAGGTCAAGAGTGATAAGGAATCATGAAAATGAGGCTCAAACTCATAATCAGGATAAAATAAAAGGGACTGCCAAGTCTATAGTCGTTAATGACAACATGGACACCATAATGAAACCATGATCTACCTAGGGCATCCATGTTACGGTAAGCTCTACCACCAAATTATGACACTTCTAAAGCAACAATAATGGTTTCGTGTCGCAACTTGGTGGGATCAATCCTATGGCAAAGAGGAAAAGACAACAAGATGCAGAAAGTGGAGGTGGAATCTTGACTTAAATGCAATGAGTTGGAAAAAATGACCTTTTACCAAAGGACTGTCAACACGCCCCAAATCTCAAAAATAAAAATAAAAATAATCCCAATACCCAAAGTAATACTTCCCATGACCATCCAAAGAAGACTCTTGAACCATCTTAAATGATTTTTAGTTTAGAAAAAATGACAAAAGGGTCTGAAAATTGACAAAAAGGGGCCAAAACCTCTATAAATAGAAGCTGGCAGCTCATTATCACCATTGTTAATTCAGAAATTGACTAAAAGCCAAAACTACCCCTTTGTGAAAAGAATTGATTCTGGGAGCCTCGGTGGACGAAACAACCATCCGCTTGGATCAATTAAATATAAACTACCTCATCTTGCAATCTAATTCTTTATTTATGCATTTAGTTTCATTTTTTGGGGTGGCGTCGACCTTCAAAAGGTTGGCCCTATGTCCATGCAGGCTGTCCTATGACAACCCACGTGTACACTCGCTTTGTCTTATTACAGACCGTGTGTACAGGTGACTGTCATCAAAACAGCCCGCGTGAACCCTCCATTGAGTGCAAAAAAGTTAAAAAAGAAAGAATTAACCCTCCTAAACTTTTCCCATGTGCAGGATGTATGTGCACTGGAGAGAAAGAGAGCATGAGGATATTAGTGCACTGGTTGGGGAAGACCCTAATGCTGTTGTTGCGTTAATGCAATGTGGATTGTTAAAAAAAATTATGTGTTTGTTCATGTGAGCACAACCTAGGCTATTGAATGCCTTGGTTGACTATTGGCATCCCGACGCAGAGGCCTTTATGCTAGAGGGCTAGTCGTTGGTTCCAACGACAAAGGATATATACTTTCTGACTGGCCTCTCCAAGAGAGGGGAACCGGTCAATTTCTGTACATTTCCTTCTGGGCATCACAATATATCAGAGTTGATTGGACTCCATTGTGAATCGAGTACAGACCGGACGATCTCGCAAGTGCCGATAAGAAAGATCTCAGACTTAGCACTGCAGGTGATCGTGTTTCTCATCGGGCGGATTACTGGGTCTGCGGCTTTGCATCAGGCATCTCGTGCACAGATGAACTGTGTAGTTCAATGCTTAAATGCACAGATTTTTGATTGGAGCACCAGATTACTAGATTGTATGAAGAGGCAGCTAACATATTGCCAGTTGTGGACTCAGAGGAACTTCAGGTTTGGAACGATTCTTTGCTCTTTCTTCTTTGAAATATTGCCCAGTTTTAGCCCTCAAGAGGTGGTATGAGGGAATCAAGCCTCTCTTCCCGTGATATGCAGATGGGCGGTGTTGCTGCCACGACGTGGGGGAGGAAGGACCAATGAGTCATTTGATGATGAATTTTTTTCTTGGTTGTCGCGACAGATCCCAGTCATAGAGGATTACCCTTATGCTGGGAGTAACTTCTCAAGAGATCCTGAGATACCAGTACCTCTCGGCGAGGAGCGAGGAGAGATGGGTAAGCTTGTTTTGTTTTTGTTTTTTTTTTGTGTTAAACATATGTAATTTTTTTGTTGTTTTTTATATATATCATTTTTTTATACCAGAGAATTTGACAGATATGTGTTTATTACATGAAAATGTGGGGCTAGTGCGACCAACGAATTATGCGAGGAAGAAGCGACGTCCTCAGCCAGGGGCTGCACCCGCCGCTGCAAGGGGACCACTAGCAGCAGGAGAGCTTCCAGCTGGTGAGGCTAAGAGGGTTCTAAGACGAGTAGAGTGAAATTTTACCTCGCTCACTTGCACAGTCCCCATGGCAGAGATTGAGGATCTTCCACCATCTATGCAGCCTCACGTAGTGGGGGCACCACGGACATGGGTCCGACTTTTTCGACGTTTGGAAAACGTCGTTGATTATTACAATAGGGCCCACAGGCCCCATCCTTAGTTAGGCTAGACTTTTCATGTGCTGAGGGCACTACTTGTATATTTTTTGAGGGAATAATCCTCATGACTCATTACTAGTCGTATTTTTGAGATGCTTGGGCCGACCTATGTACTCTGATGATTTTGACATTATATATGGATTTTTATGTCATTTTATGTCTGATGGATTATATTTGCCTTTAAAAATGTATTTACATGTGCATGTGTATGTATTTCTTATATGTGTGCAAGATGCCAATCTAAGATTTGATTAGCTAGAGTATCTGTGACTTGATTTAATCTCCTAGGAACATGAAAATATGTAATATAATTAAAGCTTCGTTCTAAGAGACGTACCCTAAGGAATCGTCGGTGTAAAGTAGGATCATGAACATGGTAGACTCTATTTAGCTGAGACACAACCAACTGAGCATCTAAATAGACTTGGAGGTGAGAGATACCAAATGACAGAGCGTTACGAAGCAACTCAATAACTGTGCTATATTCAGTGACATTGTTTGTGGTGTCACCGAAACATATACCTCCTGAAGATAATAATTGGCCCTAAGGTGTAAAAATTACCCAAGCTGCAGAGGAAAGCCTCCGAGTGTGTCGGCTAGCGCCGTCTGTGTACCCAATGAACACCTCTGATTCACTTGACATCTTCCATAGTGACAAAATATAACATCAAAAAACACACGTCCATAAAACCAAAAGAAACAAGAAAGTAATAGTACAAAGACTATACATATGTTACAAAAAGTTACCTAGGGTGACCTACCTATGAGTAATACTTCTTGAGGTAGACCCCATTTCTAGGCTCCACCAAAGTATTTCCCTCAAATTCTACTAGATGATAAGTGCCCTTTTTTAGAACCTCGTTTACGATGAAAGGTCCGAACCACATGGGTTTGAATTTTCCTGCCCTCAGGGAGTCCTTATCCTGGTCATAGACTAGGACAAGGTCACCTTCAAAGAAAATCCGAGGATGAATGGATCGATCATACTGACACTTGACTTTTTGTTTGTGAGCCTTGTTGGCTAGAGCCGCATCACGACCCTACTCATTGAGCTGCTCGAGGTATAATAACCGCTCTTCAAGTGGAGAAGTGTCTGGCAGTAACTGTACTGCCAACTTTAGGGATGAGATCTGACATTCTATAGGCAAGACTGCTTCCAGCCCGTAAACGATTTGAAAAGGTGAGAAATTGGTTGCAGTCTTAACAAACGTTCGATAAGCCCATAATGTTGAGTATAACATCAAATGCCAATTTGACTTGGCCGAATTGATCATTCGTTGTAGGATGGTCTTAAAAGATTTATTTACAGCTTCCATCTGACCATTCGCTTGGGGGTAGTAGGGTGACGAATGTTCTTTCTACAACCCAAGATTTGATGTTAATTCTGTCATCATTTGGTTTTGAAAGTGACTTCCATGGTCAGTGACAATCTCTCTCGGGACACCGAACCTTGCGATTATCTGGTTGAAGAAAAAGAGAGTTGCAGTATCTCCATCATCTTTAAACATTGGCATAGCTTCGACCCACTTTGTGAAGTTGTCTATGGATACAATGATATAGCGGTGCCCCCTTGCTGAAGGAGGGTTTCATGTAGTGTAATCAATCCCCCACTTGGTGAAGGGACCAATTGTTATGACAGGAAACATGGGAGTGGGATGTGCCCTCATCTTCCAAGATAATATCTGACACGGGTGGCACTTCTTGACTGATTCGATACAATCTTTGATTAACGTTGGCCAGAAGTAAACGGCTCATAAAATATTTTGGGTTGTTTCCCCTAGACAAATGACCGCCACATGCTCGAATATGGTAGTTGTTAAGCACGATAATTGCTTCTTCATGAGTGAGACATCAACGAAGGATGCAATCTACACCTCGGTGATACAAAGTGTCATCAAGTACGAGGTAGTTCTTAGCCTGATGGCGTATACGACGACGCTCATCGTGAGAAGTAGAGGCGGGGCACTTCAAAGTCTGGAGATAGACAAGTATATCTCCATACCAGGGATCTGAAGATGTGATCAAAAACATGTCTCCTCTAATAGGTGATTCTTTGGGCATAACCTTACCGGATTCAACCGGAAGTTCCGAGATGAGTTCCGCAAAGACCAGTGACTTTTTGGATTTCGCCGAAACAAAATATAAGTCAAATTCCTGGAGGACAACTATCCATCTACTGATATTCCCGCCAATGACACATCGTGTTAATACATATTAAAATGGATTCACAATGACAATGACGGTGGTCTTGCGAAACAAAATATAATGACAGAACCGTTGAACAACATGAACGGTTGTCAACGCCAGTTTTTCAATATGGGAATAATTGAGTTTCGGTCCAACTAGGCCTCGGTTCAGGTCATAAATCACATATTCTGAAAGGAATTCATCCTCCTGAACTAATACCATACCAATAGTCGACTCTGCTATAACCAAGTACAATAAGAAATCTTTGTTATAATTAGGTGGCTGGAGCAGAGGGGCAGTCATGAGGGCATGTTTCAATGCATTGAAAGAGTGTTGAGCGGCTTCATCCCAATGAAAAGGGACGTCTTTCTTTAGAAAATTCATAAAGCCCTTTGTGATCTCGGCATAGTTGGCTATGAAACGCCTCAAAAAGTTTTCTTTTTCTTGTAAACTTTGAAGCTGAAGGATTGTACGTGGGGGAGGCAATTGAAGTATTGCCTCCACCTTGAGAGGATCGACCATGATCCCTATTGTTGAGACTATGAAACCTAGCAATCGTCTTGAATTTATGGAAAAGCTACATTTGTTTGGATTCAAGCGAATCCAGAAGTAGCGACATCTCTCAAAGATGAGTTGAGGGTGTGTGGGATGATCCGTTCTCTTGCAAGACCGTGATGCTAAATCATCTAAACAGGTTTCAATTATATGCTTGAGATCATGGAAAGAAAAAGACATGGCTCGTTGGAAGGTAGCTCCAACATTTTTTAGGCCAAATGTACCCCATGGACAGATGAAAGTTGTTTTGTGCTGGTCTTCAGGTTTGATCTGTATCTAATTATATCCTGAAAAACCATCCATGAAAGAAAAAGCCTTGCAACCGGCACATTCATCGACTATTTGGTCAATGAATGGTGTGGGAAAATTATCTTTTGGACAGGCTTTGTTCAAATCGTGAAAATCTGTACATACGTGAATCGTGCCCTGTTTCTTATTGACCGACACAGGATTTGACACCCATTGGGTCAAATGGACAGGATAGATAAAACCTGCTTTGAGCAGTTTCTCTAATTCAACCTTAATAGATGCTGCTTTCCTGGGAATAAATGGACGAAGCTTCTGCTGAACTGGCTTGGCATTAGGATAAGTTGTGATTTCATGTTCGACTATTTTTGGATCAATGCCTGGCACTTCCTCATAAGACCAGGTAAAAACGTCGCAGAATTCTTTAAATAAGTCGGTGTAGATTTGAATATCTTCGGGGGAACAGTCATCTCCGATGAAAACATTCTTTGTGACGCCATGGGTTCTAGAGATATTAATCGGTATAGTTTCAGTGATAGTTTCCATATTAACCTCAGCATAAACCTCATGTGTAGCCAAGGGATTGATAGGACAAGACGTATTTCCAGTCATAGTCAAGGTGAATTCCCGCTTCAATTTTGCTTAACTCTAGGAGGAAGTATGATCTATGATGGAGATCGTCCCAGGGTTTGTCCGGACTAGTCATTACTTCAATGATTGCTTCATCTGAGGGAAAGACTAAGTCTAACGAATCGGTATCAGCGAGGGAACCTTGAGCCCAAATAGGCTCTGGAATCAAATCTAACTCTTGTGCAGGAGTTGGATCAGTGTCGGCTGAAGCTTGCTGGACTAAAGAGTACACTGCTTTTGTCATGGACATGGGAATGGACATACCATGGTTCCCTGTCCCTTCCATCGTGGTCGATGGGGAAGGAAGAATCCACAGATCATTGAATTAAGTCATGCAAAATGATGAAACTTGGAAAATATCAACCTTATGGTGGTCTGATATGAACTTGACATCGCCTTGAGGAGGCAGGTAATCGAAAGTACCCATCAAAGGTGGGCACAAACCAACCCCTACATTGACGATGCCCGGTTGAGGATTATCAATCATCGGGACCGCGGATGCCCCCAATGAAGGGTCAGGTCGGGAGAAGTACAATTGATCAATGGTCACGATCTGACCCTCGTGTGGAAACAACAAGACCTAGAAAACTGTAGCGACCACTGCCTACATGGCATAGGTCCAACTCCTACATAACAAGAGATTGTAGTCGAGGGATGCGTCGACTAATTCTACCTCGACGCACACAGTCTTCTCTACTAAATGTATGGGGAAAGAGAGGATGATGCCATGTGGTCAAAATGAACGACCGTTGAAAGAAGTAAGAAGAGTAGGTGACATAGACAAAACAGGCTGGCCAATGGCCTTCCAACACGCCAACGACATGGCACATGTTGAGGCGCCCTCATCAACCACTGTGCGAAAAATGTTCTGAGTAAAAATTTTCGTGGGGTAAGCCACTACTAGATGAAATGCTACGTGGTAAGGGAGATGAGGTTTTAAGTCGGTTGTATCCAGCAAGATTGTATTCGAATTACAGGTATCGACAGATACTAAAGCGGCTAACAGGGTTTTCCTCTGGGAAGGGCATCTTTGGAGGGCCTCTAAAGCGGACATCGCACAAGAGGTTTGAGACAAATCCTCCACCACAAAATAGTTCTGGGCAGGCTGTGCATTTGGGTTGTGAGAAGCTTTCTTGAACACACCTTTTGGGATGCGTGTCATTGTTTTTCCCAAAGTATTCTCAATCTAGAGAGGAAGAGATGGGATTTCAACTTCTTTACCTTTCTCAGAGGTGCTTGGCTTACTGTAGTCATGTTCTCTAGTCAATATAAAAGCATCACCTTTCATCATATACACATTCGCGGATGTAGGATTGTTTGAAGATGGAGAGGGTCCTTGAATTCCCCCTTTCGCACTTGTAGAGGCTTGGGTTAGGTTTTTCCCATGTTGAAATGGATTCGTTAACACAACAGGCTGCTACTGTGACACAAACTTTTGGGCCTCTACAAGACGAGGGCACTGGTGGGTCGGGTGGTCTTCTTCACACAGTTTAAACAAATGCTTCACCTTCCATTTCTTGGTGTTGCCCCCGCCAGCATTATTAGTGGGTTTCTTATCCCCCTTACCCTTCTTACATTATTTTTTCTTTTCATCAGGCTGCTAGGAGGCCTTTGGATTTGTTGATTGCACACTATGTACATCCAACGTTTGGGTAGGGGCATCAGCCGAAACAGTAGTTTGGCTAGCCATTGTGTGTTGTAAAGACAATTGCTGTGAATGTTTTGTCAGTTGTTCAACGGGCTTTGTTTGTGCTGAACCTACAATACCATCGGCATGTGGTCCAACTCTCTGTCTGGTTTTATCAAGTATGGATCATGGTGCATCCGGAAAAATCTTGTATAGTAAACCAGACTGAGAATAAATTAGCTCAAGTTGTTGAGCTCTCATGATGGCATATTCTTTGGAAAACACTCCCAACGTTGCGACGTTTTTGGATAACTGTGGGACCAAAGACTTAAGGAACCACTCAAGAAGGAATGTTGGTGGGATTGGTACCTTAATCAAACTCTTCCGCCTTCTCCATTCTCAGATGTGATCAGAGATATGGTCTTCTTTTGTCTATTCGAAATTGGCCAACAATTCTATGCCGGCGTCGTATCTCACAGGTAATTGGAAATGGTTTAGGAACGCCATTGTCAATTCTCCGAAGGAAGAATATCTCAATCGGTCGAGCTCGATGTACCATTTCCCAGCACTCCCAATGAGAGTGCGTTGAAATAATCGCAATTTTACAGAGTCATCTTTCAACGAATTAGACGAGAACTAAAGATGGAAGGTGGTCACATGATCCCCTGGATCTTCGTTAGGCTTGGCTTCAAACTTTGGTATGTCCGAAGGCAATTTCGTCGGCATAGGGCGCCAACGTGGATCATGATAGATGGGTTCATTCAACAACCTTGTCAAGTATGGAAAATGTAAGGTTTCCAAGAAAGGTAATTTTGGTTATTGTTGATGATAACCATGGAAAAAGGGGCCTGGAGTTTGATTGGCACCAGGTTTCCACAAAAATTTGGGTTGCTAGCCAGGGTTCTGGTAAAAATCATGGCCATGACCAGCGTACCGATTTTGCGTTTGAGGAGACATCCTCAACTGATTCCTGAAATAGGACGTAGATGGTTAGGCGTGCATTACATTCGGAGGAATTTGGGAAGGGTTGCCCCATGTCGATCCCATGGGCATAGGTATTGCACCTTGCCCAAGGTTGCATTGGTTGTGAAAATAATTTCCCCAGATCAACATTCTTGACGAGGGAACTGATCCTTGCCAAGAATTCCAAGGTCCTGATGCAGAAGAAGTTCTTGGGTTTGCCCCCTGTGCAGGAATAGTACCCTGCATAGGATTAGGTTGGCCATAACTTGGGTTGCCTCCAGTCGGGAAAGAAACTGACAAGAAAGCGTTGTTACCAAACACACTGAACAAAGAAAATGATGTCGACCCTACCGGAATATTAAGAGAAGGTGGTCCTTGATTCCCTACTCCAAGTGAACTATGGTGTGTGTTTGGCTCGATGAATTGCTGGTGGGTACCGCTGAGAGAAGGGGATGAATGAGGTATATGACCTCTCCCATAAGGGAAAGCATTAAAGGGAGCTGAAGTTCCCCCCATAGGTCCTTACAGAGGAGCATTAGAGCTCCCTTCCCCCAGACCTAAAGTCTGTAAAGTGGAGTAGGATAGTACAGGGCTTGCACCTGAGCTAGGCATCTCGTATGAGAATGGAAGGCCTATCGCACTCTGTGTGAAAGGAGAAGTGGACGCCGCCAAAGATGGGATCAGACCACTGCTCGAGGTAGAGGTAGTCAATACCATGGTGGCTCATACTGGCAATGGTGGGTTAGGAGGTGGAACACCCCCTGTGGTGAAAGTCGTAGTGGGAATAGAAGAATTCCCAGAAGAAGTGGCAGCCTTTGTTTCCATTACTACGTGTGACACTGTCTAGCGCCCGTAAGGATAAATCTGTACTATGATGGGCACTGAAAGATCAGTGTTTGGAGTTTCAGGTGGATCGAGAGATTCCTCTCCAAGGTCTGAAATAGTTGGTTCCTCCGGATGTTGGTTGGGCACAGTTTCCTCTGACCCGGTCGCTTCAAAAGACCCTTGTTGGTCGAGCTTTCACCTTAGAGGTGGCGGGGGTGGCTCTAGTGTAACCGGCGGTAGGCCAAGAAGCCTTCGTGACCGGCGGAGCTCGTGATCCTCCACTATGTGAGAATATCAAAGACACACTAGGGCTTTCTATTCATTCAAAAACAACATACACTAGAAAAAAGACCCTACAAGATAAAGCAAGAAAACACTAAACTAGTTGGAAGAACAGTTACAACAACCAACACTAGAGAAACTTACTGGTGCAAGTGAAACTCGAACATGGAATCACCCTTTGGGTATACTCTGCAAAGTGTGGTCCGATGTATGTCCTAGGTACTGCAGTATACCCCTGCAGTCACCTATGTATGTCTCTAAAAAATATAGGAAACTAGGTTGCCAGCGCGCGAACAGTCACTAGGCGGGTATAGTCGACAGTTAGGTAGACCATAATGAGTAGGGTATTTAGCCCAAAACATGTCAAGGGTATCGAAAGCAAGTGGTCTGGAAGAAAACTGAGTACCTCGAATGGATTCGAGACCCACGAAGCTCCGTGGCAAAAGCAATCGACGGAATCCCAAGACAAGCCCTCTATATGTGTTCTCCACTACGATTGGTTCGACTTTGGAGGGGTTATCTCCGCTACATTTTCACATGAGACCCCGTGTTTATCCCCTGTGTTAGAGGGGGGTCCCGGATAACTTTCACGATACTGGACTTTTAACACTCCGTAGCACAAACTCTTATGTATGTTTTGTAGCCTTGAAGAGTTTCCTCTCCAACCTAAATCAAGGCTCTAGCCTAGAGTAATTGATGGACCCTACAATCATAAAGTATGGTCTCCAATTCTCTTGTGGGTGGGAATCCCTCCTATAGACTTAGAATTTAAGGGCTCTAATCATGCATGCATAAAATGACCATTTCAAAGGCCTCTACTCTTTCCTATTCTCCCAACACAAAACCCCACATTCATGCAATATAAAGGTGTAAATGAGATTCTGTAACTCTACCTTAAGTCCCTTGTTTGATGTCGATCCATTTGCTTTCACTCGCTCTTTGATTGCAAGCCTCCTCCCAAAGCTGACCTGCATTCACACATGAACAAACAAAAAGATGCGAACATGCATTTCATATACTAATTGTTGGGTTAGTTGTGATAATATCATAAAATAAACATTCAACTTAAACACATGATATCGCGGGATGGGAAAAGTATTCCTTTTTGTATTAATCTTCACAAGAATAAAATTACAATATGTGGTCGACACTGCTCCTCGAAACTGGTCCTGGGCTCCTCTTCAACTGTCCTCCAACTACTTTTCTCTATATTTCTCTTTGCACAATGAAGTCTAAAGGTTGGGACAAGGGGAGTGCTCAATTGGGTATAGTTTCTTTACTATGATTTTCCTCCCTTTCAAATGGGACCCTTACCCCTTCTTTTATAGGCTAGGAGGAGCTAGGTATTTGGTCGAATGATCGACCATGCATGGTCGAAAAGTTTAGTTAACTTGCCCAAAGCTGTGTGTTCCACCAACAACTTTCCTTTTTTCATGCTTTTGTAGGTACACGCGGGTTGTATTGGGGCAGCTAGCGTGTACATATGTGCAGTAATGGAGCAGGGCGTGTGGGCCTTTATAAAGAGGTTTTTTAAGAAGAGTTGTTCAGTAGTGTTTTGGAAAAGAAGGAATCTGAGATGGCCTGATGCCAGGTAAGCATATCTGGTGCAAATTAGGGTTAGAACACTTGCATTGAAGCTATGCTCCACTCTCGGTTGGTCACCATACACTTTCTGTTGATATTGCACTGCTTGCAGGTTTTTCTTCAAGATTTTGAGAATCTACTGACTCTCCTCCATCCAATATTTGTCTATAGGATCTCTGCTATCTCAAAATACTATGTCCAAAAATGATGGTGCATTGTACTCATACAATTCTCTGAATGGTGACATCCTGATGGACATATGATATGTCATGTTATAACAATACTCGCCCATTGAAGCAACTTTACCCACGTGCATTGCTATCCCCCTACATAGTTCCTCATGTACCCTTCCACCCATTTATTGACTATCTCAGTCTATCCGTCGCTCTATGGATGGTAACTAGTCTTCGTAGCCAACTCTTTCCCAACCAATCTGAACAAATCCTACCAAAACGCACTGATGAAGTGTCCATCTCTATCACTAAATATTTTCCTTGACAACCCATGCAATCTGCAGATCACTTTGAAAAATACCTCTGCCACTTGGGCGGCTTTATGCTCCATGGGTATCACAAATAAGTGCATGATTTGGTCAATGTTTCGAGCACTATAAAAATGCAGTCCTTACCCTACACCCTGGGTAGTCCTGTGATGAAGTCCATGGAGATACTCTCCCATTTATGCTCTAGAATGGGTAGAGGTTGAAGTAACCCCGCCGAGTGGGTCTGATTGGAATTGTTCTGCTGACAAGTCATACACTCTCGGACATGTCTTAGAACATCATCTTTGAGATCCTTTAATGAGAGTCTCTCTTTGATATGCTTGTAGGTCTTGAAGAATCCCTGAGGTCCTACCGAGGGTGAATCATGATTGGGCTTCACAATATTTTCCTTCAGTGTATATTGTGGGACTAAATAGATCCTATCCTTGTAGAAGATGACATCATCCAACACTCTATATCTCTCATCCACCACCTGTCCATCTATCAACTCAAAATTGAATTTTTTTTTACTCCACCAATAATTTTTCCTTCCAATTTGTGGATATGTCCATCAACGACCAACTAGCTGATCTTTAGGATAAGGCATCTAATACGAAATTCTTCTTTACTTTAGCATATTCAATGTCAAAATCAAAGGATTGGACCTTTGAAACCCATTTATGTTTTCTCTCACTAAGGTCCTTCTGATCCAAGAAATACTTCAAGCTATTGTGATCTGTTTTCACCACAAATTTGCTGCTAACTAAGTATTGTCTGAATTTTTTCAAGGCATGCATGATAGCCAACATTTCTTTGTTGTAGATAGAGTAGATTCTCTCTGAATCACTGAGTTTGTTTCTCTCAAAGACTATGGGATTCCCCCCTACATCAATACTACTCCAATCCCCTCTCTTTATGTGCTGCACTCCAATACAAAGGTTGTAAAAAATTGGGAAGTGCTAGAACTGGACATGTTCTCATAACCTCCTTAATTTTATCAAAAGTGCATTTTCATGCCTTGGTCTAGTGGAAATCCCCTTTCTTTGTCAAATTGGTGAGTGGTTCCCAAAACTATGAGAATCCTCTCATGAACCTCTTGTAGAAACTTCATAACCCAAAGAATCTAGAATGGCCCTGATCTTTTCCCAATGTACATGTACCCCTTATCCATTGTTAATGTGGCCTAGATATGACAAATATCAAATTCCAAACTCACTCTTGGACTCTTTGAAATATAATAAATTTGACTGCATAATGCTCAAAACCTCATCCAAGTGTGCCACATGATCTTTCCAAGTCCTACTATATATAAGGATGTCATCGAAGAAGACCAAGAGACACTTTCACAACTAGCCCCTGAAAATGTGGTTCATGCAAGAATGCAAGTTCGTTGGGGCATGGGTTAACCTAGAGGACATGACCAAGAACTCAAAATTCCTAAAGTGGCATCTAAAGGAGGTCTTCTCGATGTCATGCTCTCTCATGATGATCTAGTGATACCCTGAGTGAAGATCTGTCTTGGTGAAGAAGACTACCCCATGTAGCTCATCCATCAACTCATCTATACGAGGAATGGGGTCCTATTTTTGATGGTATTCTTATTGAGTGCACGATATTCTATGCACATACTGAGTGTGCCATCCTTTTTTAGGACCAAAAACACAAACAAAAAAAATGGACTAGTGCTAGTCCTGATGTGCCCCATCTCAAGAAATTCCTTGATTTATTTCTCAATCATATCCTTGAACCTCTTAGTATGTATGTAGGGTGTGAGGGTTGAAGTAATTTACCCATCCCCTCAATGGATATATCATTTCCTCAGTAAAAAGAATCACTAGACTATGCTCAGATATGTGAGACACCGCTATTGATTTCCTATGAAACTCTAAAATGAAGGCCTCGACCGATCCAGTCTACCACAATCGTGTCAGGTCTATGAAATGGAGTTCTGGATCCCTATGATCAAACCTCTCCATCAATTTTTCTGTGAAATCCAAGTAGGATGTGATACGACTATGACCCAAGGACACCAGTCCATAATACCACCACTCATGGGAATCCCCATCCAAGTGAAAGGTAGAAAATCTTATAGATTCTGAGTTTGTCACCTATTTAATCTTGAAATAGGTATCAATATTTTGGACCCATTCTTGAGATGAACACCTAGACGAACCGTCGAAACAAGGGATGTTCACTTTCCATACCTTGTTGATAAAGTCCATGTTCTAGTGTTGCATGTTACCCCTATGCGCCTCTCTGGGTCTGTTTCGATACCTAATCGAACAATAGTCCAACAAACTCATGTGAGCATGGAACTCTGTCCCCATTGCCAAGTAGTCTCTCTTGTATTCTACAAATGGATGTCTTGGGCCTATTTTACCTTGTCTGGCTTGTCCTATATGCTGCCCCTATCCTGGATGTCCAATCTGTTATCCCCCCTGAAACTGTGGAAAGAGCGGCATGGAAATATTCCCCATTAAGATATAGATGTGAGTGGGTGTCAGGTGTTCACTAAACCTGTAATGTCCCCATTTTGGGACATTATAACATTACAACATTTCAGAGTGTTATGCCTGCTCAAGTAGCCAAATAGGGGTGATAGAGAGTTCGGGAGATATTGAGGGGTTTATTTGGGCCCGACTTGTATAGTTCATCATCAGGATCCATTCCGCACAGCTGGGCTTTGGTTTCGTTGCATTCCGACGATTTCCGTAATTTTGAGTTATTATGGGTCATATCTTAATTAAATTCACTAAGAAGGTCATAATGGGCATATTACTTGGAGAAACATCTTAGTGTAATAGCTCATCAGAATCGGGAGGAAGAGTATTACAGGATAAGATGATGAGAAGTGACTTTCAGTGGTCGGAGAAGCCATCGGGATGGATAAATCACTTTTTACAAGCAAAATGGTTAATTAATTAATTAATTAAGTGATATAATCAAGGAATAATAAAATAAAGTAAAAGTCACTTGGAGGGAAAAGGTCAACAACGAATTAGGGTTTCAGGAAGCTATAAAGGAAGGGTAAAGCAACCTAATTCATTATGCATTGTTATGATTTGATGTTGAGAGTTCCCAGAGGAGGAGGAGAGCCGACCTTACTGTTTTGTGGATTTCTGGAGGAAACCACCACCATTGATCGGTTTTGGTGCTGAGAGACACACCCTAGCCCATCGAAGATACCATCCAGGTATTTCACCGTACTACTCAGGAGTATCCATTGCAGAGTGTGCAGCTCATCCAGTGAGGGCGCAAGCTAGTTTGAGGGTTTGGAGAGCTACACAAGACCCGTATCCAGATTGCAGTTTCCTTCCAACCCATTTGAGATCCAGCCAGGGCGCTTCTATTGAGCCATCTATCATCAAATTCTGACAGTGGAATATTGCATATCGACTCATTCATCCATTTAGGGCGCAGCTCTTCCGAACAGACATTTGGTGTTGCATGCAGAGTTTCAGAGCAGATATGGATAGATCCTTTCGACCCATTTCCTTATTTGGCGAGACGATCGTTTTGAGCCATATAGTAGCAGATTCCATTGGTGGAATCCTTTTGGGCGCATCCAGTGCTCCACGAGGTGTGCAAACCCCCCAGGGGTCCAGATCCAGTGCCTTAGAGACCAGATATGAGATTCGATACTCATCCATTTCAGTCTAAAGGCTAGGGCACTTCTATTGGAGCAGTTTCTGACGCATTCCGATGGTCCATTCTTCCGGATGAGTTTTCCAGCTGGTAGCAGTTACCGTATTTCTCCGGAATCGCGTATTTTTTCCGATCTATACGTGCATGCATCAGATCTGCTATCATCTTCTGATCACGGGTATTTTTATGTTATTTGATTGTATTCCAGTACTGATCCATGATATCTGACTGATGTTTATATTCTATATTTCCAGTAGGCTATTGTATTTCCATGATCGAACCGTTATTATACATTATATTGGGCAGTTGATGTTCTCTATTTTTGCATGCATCCTTTATATGTTGTTTAAACCTTAAATATGCAACATGCACATGTAATAACCAACATGCACATGCAATAACCCACATGCACATGCAATAACCATTAAGATCTCAAACATACAACTGAAACACATCCAAAAACCCCCAGTGTATCAGATCTTCAAGACAGAATAGTAGATCAGTAGCAAATATCTCAATCGGCGGGATTAGGGATATTTCAGTGGTATCAGAGATTTAGTCCTGCCAGCCTGTGACTAAAGTCGATGAGTTTAGCGGGTGACCTAGAAGGCAGAGAGGATGCTAGGAGGCAGATATGAGCGACCAGAGGGCAGTGGTAAGGCCCCCATGGAACCAGAGGCAGCCTTCATGCAGGTTATCAGTGACATGTTAGCTAGTCAGCGGACCATGTCTCAGTCCTTGGCTCAGGTGGCTGATATATTGGCTATGGTGGGCATTCTAGGCACACAATCCCCACATGCAGCAGAGGGGAACTCAGGGGTAGGCAGTAGACCCCAGACACCTACTCACAAATACACATCTTCGAGTAGGATTCCCAGACCATGGTTCCCTAGTTTTCAAAGGGCACCACCAACAACAACACAACAGTCGTTAGCACAGAGGCTTCCCACTCAGGCAGAAGACTTTGCAGAGTACAAGAGGGAGTATGCAGCGTTGGGTCCTGACTTTCATCATGACATGACACTGGTCGAATACTATGGACTTAGGGGCATGGACCATCCCAGAGAACCTCAGAGAGGAGGACACCAGCAGCAATAGGGGAATAACATAGATTTCATCCGGAAAGTTGGTAAACTCACCATACCTTCTTTTGACAGATCGTCCAAATGCACTGCTAGAGTTGGGGTACAAAAGTTAGACATGTACTACAAGCTCAGCCAAATGATCGAGACAGAGGCTTCTTGCGCATTTGAGGAACAGTTGGACGGACAGGATGATAGTGCATGTCCTTCATCAACCCCGTCAGGCAATGTTGAGGATTCAACACTTCAACATACTGGTGACACTTGTGAGCATTCATATGTGTTGGCACTTAGACATGATGAGATTAGGAGGTTGGATGACCTACCTATGGGTGTAGACATGGCTTCTAGGAAGTCATGTATGGAGGATAATGAGATTCCTATGGTGAGCGAGCCACATTTTTCATCTTCTCAGTCATATATGCTAGCCACGACACATGAGGATATCAGTGGCATTCCTGATATGGTAGAGGATCCATATGTACACAAGGGACATATGGATCTACAGACCCAGGAGGAGATGTATGGCTTGGAGATAGTTGACCTTACACATACCTATCAGTATGAGGAGAGTGAGTCACCATTCTTGGAGATTCCATTGATGGACCAGGTTGTGGAGACCGACAACTTGTTGGGACACTTACTCCCAGGATCGATCTACAGTGATGATGATACACTCATTATTGGTCGGGATGACCATAGCACATGTCTGGACACATCTGTATGGGATCCAAGTGCAGATGATATTAGTATGGTGAGCGCACAGGAGGATACAACTGCCCATACAGGATATAGTGCAATTCAAATGGGGGTAGCAGTTGGTGATGGTGTGCAGTGGCCTACAGGAGGACTCAGTAGCATAGTGGACAGTGGGCAGTTCAGTGCCTTATCTTTTGAGGAGTGTGTTGTTGGGGATTCCATTGTTGACACTAGCAATGAGGGGCATGAGGTAGAACCTCAGCGGGACTGTGATCAGGAGTCACGACACTGGATGAGACAATTGAGAGTCAGTGAAGACATGATCATGGTAGCCACTCGATGCATTGATGATACACACGCATTGGTGGAAGTTTATTGTTGGAGGGCCTCGATGGCACATGATAGTTCAGATAGGGGACTTACCATTGATGATTTCCATACACTCATGGAGAGAGTGACTGTGATGAGGGTTGACTACCAACAGTTATTGATGGACAAAGATTACCTATTGGAGATTGGCGAGATGTATCACAGGGCACTGAGGGAGCAGGAGCTTGAGGTGGACCGAGTCACACGTGAGTTGGTGAGCACACAAGGATTCTTGGAAGGCACACAGACAACCCTTCAAGAATCAGAGTCCATATTAGATGAGCTCCTTGAGGAGACTGGTCAGAGATACACTATATCTATCTTGACAGAGAGTCAAATATGTTCTTCGGTTACATTGCTGGAGGATATTTGGGTTTCGCAGGGGCCACCATTCATGGGTAGTTCTGAGACAATTGGTCATACACATACACACGAGGATTCCAGAGCCAGGGGCAATTACGAGGACGCTTTCATTTGTGTTCCAGGATTGGTTGATATCCACACAGAGGTTGATCCGATAGTACACCTTGGACATATGATGATGAGAGAGATGTACAGTGGGATTCACGGGGACGCATTGGATGGAAGGGAGGAGACACACTTAGTGGAGCATGGAGATTCCTCTCCCTTGCAACAACACATAGTTCTGGGAGATCACCTTCACAATAGCAGCAACTATTTGAGTGATGATGGAGGGAGAGTGATTGGCCAACAGTTTGTGGAGTTATCTACTATTGTACCCGATAGTTGGAGTTTAGGCGATTATTCACCATGGGTGCTAGTGGATGAGATTTTGGTCCAATCCTGGGGATTGACCAAAGCATATGATACTTTCTAGTCCTACAGTTGGGTGCAGATATTTATGATAGCCTTTCTCGACACTTTTATCATTGACAACCACATAGGGGGTGCTAGACAGTGGCAGGGGACATGGAGAGTTGGTAGGTTGAGTCCACCTGACAAGAGTGTCTTGATTGCATACAATAGGATAGGGGTGGATAATCAGGGGCAGATAGTTGAGTTCCTAGGCGTGATGGAGAGTATCCTAGGCCATGGGATAGAGGATAACTCAGAGGTTTCTACATATTCAGAGTCTCATTAGGATGAGGGTGGACAGATTTCGACAGTTACCAGTAGGGCACATCAATAGTTAGTGGGGATTGGAAGTGATGAGCTTCCAAATTTGACATGGGATACTGGAGTCCATTAGGTCGATAGTTTGTTTCATCTTATGAGGATCCATGCGTGGAGGGTCTAGTATGGATACTTTGAGCAGACAATCATGATCAGAGTAGAGCAGCATCAACATGATGGTCCCTGTCAGAGACTAGCATGGAACCCTGGGATTACGGAGCTGGGCATTTCATTGACTAATGGAGACGAGCGGACGTTTGTAGGGGGAAGTCACTTTGCTTTCCCATTGAGTTTCAGTATTGGGGAGAGCACGTCACTGGCTAGTGATTCGTTGAGGTCTTGTAGTACCTCACTATGGCAGCAACATGTTCAGTCGGTGGGGGGCATGTTGAGTTTGGTATGGTCTGATAGGATAGACCCATTTCAGGTTGAGGCCATGTGTTATTTGTAGGAGACTCATGGTGTTGATATGTTATAGAACTATACTCCACAAGGCATTGCAGTTCACATTCTGATATGGGACCCAGGGATTGGAATGCTTGGTAGTTCAACGTTTGATGGAGTTGAGTTTCAAGTAGAGTGGTTGCTCGGGGAGTTGACTGAGATTCTTTGGCCATTGATCATTCTACTCATCAGGAGCATGTGGGTGTCATACGTGGTGAGCACTTGGAGAGACCACATCTTGAGGGGAGTCTACCTTGTGTCACACAGGTGGATATGGGACCTCGGTATCATATGTAGTTGGATTCAGTTATTGCTTGAGGACAAGCAATATTCCGACAGGGAGGACTATAATGTCCCCATTTTGGGACATTATAACATTACAACATTTCAGAGTGTTATGCCTACTCGAGTAGCCAAATAGGGGTGACAAAGAGTTCGGGAGATATTGAGGGGTTTATTTGGGCCCGACTTGTATCGTTCATCATCAGGATCCATTCCGCACAACTGGGCTTTGGTTTCGTTGCATTTCGACGATTTCCGTAATTTTGAGTTATTATGGGTCATATCTTAATTAAATTCACTAAGAAGGTCATAATGGGC
>ML788447.1:46549-65714 GCA_009831015.1 Picea engelmannii
ACCACCATTGATCGGTTTCGGTGTTGAGAGACACACCCTAGCCCATCGGAGATACCATCCAGGTATTTCACCGTACTACTCAGGAGTATCCATTGCAGAGTGCGCAGCTCATCCAGTGAGGGCGCAAGCTAGTTTGAGGGTTTAGAGAGCTACACAAGACCCGTATCCAGATTGTAGTTTCCTTCCAACCCATTTGAGATCCAGCCAGGGCGCTTCTATTGATCCATATATCATCAGATTCTGACGGTGGAATCTTGCAGATCGACTCATTCAGCCATTTAGGGCACAACTCTTCTGAACAAACATTTGGTGTTGCATGCAGAGTTTCAGAGCAGATCCGGACAGATCCTTTCAACCCATTTCCTTATTTGGCGAGATGGTCGTTTTGAGCCATATAGCAGCAGATTCCGTTGGTGGAATCCTTTTGGGTGCATCCAGTGCTCCACGAGGTGTGAAAACCCCCCAGGGGTCCAGATCCAGTGCCTTAGAGACCAGATACGATATCCGATACTCATCCATTTCAGTCTAAAGGCCAGGGCGCTTCTATTGGAGCATTTTCTGGTGCATTCCAACGGTCCATTCTTCCGGACGATTTTTCCAGCTGGTAGCGGTTACCGTATTTCTCCGGAATCACATATTTTTGCCGATCTATCCGTGCATGCATCAGATCTGCTATCATTTTCTGATCACGGGTATTTTTATGTTATTTGATTGTATTCCAGTACTGATCCATGAGATCTGACTGACGTTTATATTCTATATTTCCAGTAGGCTATTGTATTTCCATGATCGAACCGTTATTATACATGATATTGGGCAGTTGATGTTCTCTATTTTTGCATGCATCCTTTATATGTTCTTTAAACCTTAAATATGCAACATGCACATGTAATAACCAACATGCACATGCAATAACCCACATGCACATGCAATAACCATTAAGATCTCAAACATACAACTGAAACATATCCAGAAACCCCCAGTGTATCAGATCTGCAAGACAGAATAGTATATCAGTAGAAAATATCTCAATCGGCAGGATCAGGGATATTTCAAAACCCTATTGGGTTCCCATTGGATCCATTGGCTCCACCTCTAAGGTGTTCCATGGAACCACTCGCTCCACCTGTTATATTTGCACTAATCATTTCCACGCTGCTCTGGATCAACTATGTACTGATTTCCATGTGTTATGGTGTTCATCATGTCTATTTTCCCCCTGGAGAGATCATTAAACATAGTCTGGGTACTTTCATAAGGGGTCTCTAGGAATTTCCCCTTTCCCTTCGTAATATCATGTCTGTCACCAATATTACTTTCTATTTCGACCTCTGTCTATGAATTGATATGATCTCTTTCTTTGTTCCCTGTCTCTGGCTCTATATCTGAATGGATATGGAAGGGAATATAGTCTCTCCTGTTTCTATCCCTTCTTTCTCTACTATGACCCCTATGATACTGAATGTACTCGTCCCCATTGTCACCTCTGCCCTCTGGGTATTCTTCAATTGTTCCCAAAATCATGGGGTCATGAGTCAAGTGCTTCTTCATAGGTTGGTAGGAAGAAGGATATTATAGCACTGTAATATCCTCGGATCCTTGGATCAGAATATTGACTACTCACACTGTGGCTATGATTGCAGATTTGATGTGCTAAGTTTTTGGATGTGTTTTCAAGTTTTCTGGATGAATTTTGATGTCTGTGTGTGTGTGTGTGTGTGTGTGTGTGTATATAAGGAATTCACATAGATTTGGGACTCTAACAACTCAACAATTCTTATTTATAAAAATAATAGTAATACAAGCAATCATGCGTAAACTTGAGCTAAATATCATCAGTTAGATATGAATAGGAATGGATCTTAACTGGAAAACAAAATAAAAGACTGATAAATACCAAGGATAACACCAGATGAATGGATATGAAGCAATCTCTCTAGATCTATGGAATGCAATGACGAAGGCCCTACATGTAGTTGCAAATCTACCAGAGAATTGTTGTTGAAACTCGAAAATGTGCCCTGGTGGGTATAGTCGTTAGATCGGCCTGGAATTTGTCTCAGATGATTCACTCTACTCTCTAACCAACTCTCCCTATCTCATGTCTGGAACATCGATCATCTACTTCCTGCCAAAACCCCAGATGGACTCCTCAAACCCCCACGCACTTCCTATGCTAAATGTCATGTTTTGGATTTTTGACTCGACAAAAATTTATGAGATCAATATCATTGGATGCACCCTGGCCTACTTTCAACTGGGTCAAAAGGAATTTTCTTTCCCTTCTCTAGTTGGGTCTAGCGAACTTGGAAGGCTGGAATCCTCCCTCAAATTCTCACGTTTCACTGAATAAATTCACACTAGATTGCACTAGATCTATATTTTCTTCTATAGAATGCAATGGTAGCTTGATGAAGAATCTAAATAGTTCCTCCAACAGAATAGGCTGTGTCTTTCAAAAATGAACTCCGTCAATGGCTATGGTTTCGTCTAGAACTCCACAAAGAACAAGGAGGTTGGCTTCCTTCTCTTAGGTTTGTAATTTCCAATTCACAAATAAACATAATGAGCCAATAAGTTGAATTTTATCCTTTTATATCCCACCTCTTCTAATTCTTTATTGACTTTATTCATTAAGTGAATTTTTCCCCTAAGTTCTAATTCAATATTCACTTAAGTCTCTTAAACCCCCTTTTTACCTCTTTTTAATTACTTAATGTCATTTTCAACTTAGTCTTTTCCTGTAATTGACATTAAATAATTCTTTTGTACCCTTTTTATCCAACTATAGCCTATGAGAATCAATATATGTTATTTAGTCGCTTCTCCTGGAGTCATCACTAGGAATGGGACATTATAGTACTCCCTTCCTGAGATTGCTTGTCCTTAAGCAACATCAAGCTAGGGTTCTGTAGGATCTGATCCCCCTCCCACACAGATTCCTCAACAAGAAGTCCCCTCCATCATATTTGTCACTCCATGATAGTCTGAATCCTCAACCTGCACTCCATGTGCTCAAAAACCTCCTCTGGTACCAATTCCAATCAACCCTCTTCATCCAATGGTGGTAGCTCCTCTGAAGTAGTAACATTTAGTCCCACAACCTTCTTAAGGAAAGGAACATGGAACACATTGTGGATCTTACTTCCCTCTAGTAGCTCTAACTCATAGGCCACCTCACCAACTCTCCGGATGACTCAATAAGGTCCATAGGATATGGGTCCCCATGCTGCAAGGTCCATTCAATCGAATACTATATATATATATATACTTCCTAAGCTAACTACTTATGACTCCCTACTTTCTTTTAACTATGGGAAAATATAAGCTATGAAGTAAATCTTAACCTTTAAAATCCTACTTTTAAGAAAGGATAGAGATGAAATATTGAGTCCCTCTGAGCCGTATCCCCTAAAGGTGAAGGCGTTGGAGGGGTTAATCTGTAACCTAATCTTAATCCATAACCATCCATCCATAAATAATTTAAACCATCCCTCCCTAAGGTAAGGAATAAAAGCTAAGGTAAGGAATGGTAGGTAACCCTCCTCAAGGTAAGGAATGGTAATGGTAAGGGGGAAATATAAACCATTTCCAAATAGCTATTATATACAGATTAAGACCACATGCTCCATGCATGCCTGGCCTTTATGAAAGGTGATTCACTGTCCTCCAATAAGGATTGTTTTTTGTGGGCCTAGGCGCACCCAACCTTGCTCTTGCTATCTTCAAGTTCAAGATGGCTGAGGATCTTTGGGGTATGGGGGGTCGATCCCCCCTCCCAATATATCACTGCTCATAAACATCCATCCATATAGATGGATTGAATTTCTTCCCACATGCCCAACAATGGTGAACACAGGTTCGAGTAATAACTTATTTTGTGTTGGAATCAAGCCAGTTGCAAAAATCCTTCATCTTTGAATCCATCGCCGCAGTTTTCATATTGTTCGTTGAATTGAAGCAGCAGTAGTGCCATCACATAGATTCGTTCTCTCATTGTGGAAACTGGGTTTCCCTCATATCTCTCGTTCAACCCCGACTTCCCGAGTCCCGCGGTGCAAGTATGTAAAAGCAAGCAATCCACATCCAATATCGAAATCCACTTTCATTTCCACATGAACATCAAATCCATTTCCATATCCACATGATTTCATTGCCTAACGTGCTATGCATACCTCATGTATGTAGGCTGAAAAGGGACTACTTCCTCTCTACTTGGGTGATGAATGAGTACTTCCCTCTCTCTTTCGAGTATGTAAGTAAAGTGGAGTAATCAATAACCTCTCTAAACAACATGTACTGGGTGAATAATTAAGGGTAATTGGTGCATCTAACACTTGTACTACCTTAGTGACCTCCCAGACTGACAACCTTACCAGTGTGAATGGATCAACCTAAGCTGAATGAAATACAATACCTAATCATATCTGAATGTCTCTCTCTGTGGCGTATGAACCTCACCCACCCGATGAATCATACATAAAAAGTTGTCGTACACCTCTCTCTTTTTGTGAGATATTGCTAACCCTGCCCCAATGCACATCGTTTTCAACAACAAATAGCCACCATGTTCAAATGCATATTTTCAAAAGCACATAGTCTGCCTTGATCCAATCCACAATCTAGGTGGTGTAACCTCACTCTATCAACACGTCTAAGCATTCTCTCATATGTTTCATGGTTTACATATCCTTTCTCATGGCTATGGCCTTAGGCTATGACTACCAGCAATTATCGGCTATGACAACTGGCAAGTCCTCCCTGCTATGTATCGATAATGACACCTGGAAACGACTACTTGGCACAGAGTAGAGCTTGTAGCTGCACTCAGTATAACTTGTATCACTGAGAAGAGATTCTAGGCAATGAGTATCTGGCCCAGCAGCCCAATATCTAAGCTGATTAGTCAAGCCGATTAGTCAAGTCAATTATCCCTACCGTGCAATCCATCCCCCATGTCCACCCACTCTCGATAAATGGCCTTAGGAAAAATGAGAGCTAAGATGACAAACCCGATGGAAGTTACTAAAGGAGGGTTAGATTAAGTGAAACTTCAACGGAGCTTCAAAGGGTAATCCTGGACAAGCTGGTAGTGGTATATTTCGAGATTGGGACTCCCTTATTAGCATATTCATATTATTATGGTGTGGCATCCAATAACCTTTCGGAAACCAAAGAAACATTATGGACAAGTGTATTGCTAGCAAAAAGAAATGGGTGGGATAAGATGGAGATAAATGGGAATGATAATAGATGAAATCGAAAAAGAGAAGGTTGAGGGATGGACAACTGAAACTATCATAATGGATTCATTCCAGGTAATTAATAGTTTTTCCCTATAAGATATAAAATAAATATATAGAGAGGGAGACTCAGAAGAAGACCACATGACCAATCTTGGCATCCAATCGAAATGAAAAGATGTGATAATATGGAGGGCCTTGATCAAATTCCAATTATATGTTATAAGGAAATGGGGATATAAGTGTTGTATGCACTCTTTGATGTGTCTATATATGTCTCCTTTTCTCAGTTTGTAGTGGTGATATTTGAACTTGATGTATGTGGCGCCTATTTCCTTGCATTAAAGATTAGTGATACTTTTTATGGAATTATGGGATACTTGTGGTGCAAAGGATTCATGGGAGTATGTGGATGTATTGGAAAATGTGACAAAAGACGTATCCCCAAACCCTTATCTGTCTTACACTTGAACACAAAAGTATAGAGACTATCAAATATGCTTGTATGGTGGTATGTGATTTTCAAATGCACTTCAGTCTCTTAGACGAGTTTTGGAGAAATGGATACACCGGTTGTCCAAGTCTTACTTGTGTATTTACTTACTGGGGTAATTACAGAGTGAATGGTGCCAATGGTGATATGAGACCTGATAGAAATCTGTGGGATGTTGTTGATTGACTATGAGAGCCTCTAGTCTAGTATGTGATTGTCATCATAGATATAGAAAATCTACAGGAACATTGTTGGGATTTGAAATGCACAAAATTTATCTCACACAGACAAAAAAATATATGGTTATTATCAAATAGCCTATCACTATCTAGAATTGGCTGCCCAAATCGGTTTCTATGGATGCAAAAACTTGATATCAGTCATAACATGCTCTGGTCAATAGATGGAATAGAAGATATCCATATTCTTTATTGATTGATTCTTAGTTGCAATATTATTGAAAGTTTCACTGCTTTGACACCCCTGAGACCGATCATTACGAGCATTGAATATTGTAGATAATGAAATCGGATCACATTCTGTTGAAATCACAAATCAAACTTCAGTATTCTACAATTTTTTAATGTGCTTTGGCTCATTTCTCATTCCTCAGAAGGTTGGAGATGATTCTAGAAAATGATCTGGTTGATGCAGGCATCTCAAATACATGCCATGGAAAATAAAGTGAGGAGATCATGGAACAATCTCAGTTTTCAATATTTGTTCTGTGCCTAGCTTAGACCATAAATGTTCTTGGATAACTTTTCCTGTGTTTCATTATGAAGTTATTTGTGCTATTGGATTGAACTCAGGTTGGCTATATGTTATCTCTGAAGTCCATGTTCTTGTGCTCTTTAAGACTTGAATGGATAATAATGTTGTCTCATTGGCTCTTACCTCGACTAATGAGACAACATGGACGAACATAACTAATTCAGACCATAATCATTATGATATTCGCTTGCTCTCCCAAAACACCCTTTTATATACAATATAATGTTGGCTCCATCATGTGATTTGATTCCCCTGAACTCTTACACACATGAATTTCGTTAGGATTCCTCTCATTCACCTAGGTTCTTGTGTGTCGAGGGGTGTCGTTCTCCCAGGGAATAGTGCACTTCCCTCTGAGAATAGTTTTTCTACTCCACTCTTTTTAAGGGAGGATTGTCTGTATGGTTTTAATCTCAAAAATACCAAATCCCCACCTCAAATTTTCGCTCTACTCTTTGTTAGTGTACATACACTTTCTATTGATTATGTGTTGCCTGCAGGTTTTCCTTCAAGATTTTGAGAATATCTTGACTCTCCTCTGTCCAATATTTGTCTCTGGGAACCCTGTTGTCCCCAAATACTGTCTCCAAAAATGATGGTGCGTTGTACCCATACATTTCTCTAAATGGTGACATCCTGATGGACATATAATATGCCGTGTTATAACAATACTTTCCCACGTGCTTTTTTGTTCCCCTACATAGTTCCTCGGGTACCCTTCCACCCATTTATTGACTATATCATTCTTTTTGTCAGTCTATGGATGGTAAATGGTACTCATATCCAACTTTTTCCCCACCAATATAAACAAATCCATCCAAAACGCATTGATGAAGCATTCATATCTATCACTGACTATCTACCTTGGCGACCCATGAAATTTGAAGATCTCTTTGAAAAATATCTCTACCACTTGGGCGGATTTATGTTCGATGGGTATACCAAAGAAGTGTTTGAATTTGGTAAATATTCCGATCACTACAAAAATATAGTCCTTACCTTTCACCTTGGGTAGTCTTATGATGAATTCCATGGAGATACTCTCCCATTTCTACTCCAAAATGGGTAGAGGTTTAAGTAACCGTGTTGGGTCTGTATGATCGAAATTGTTTCGCTGAAAAGTCATACAATATCGAATGTGGCTTATAACATCATATTTGAGATCCTTCCATGATAATCTCTCTTTGATATTCCTTTAGGTCTTGAATAATCCCTGATGTCTTGCTGAGGGTGAATCATGACTGGACTTCTGAATCTTTTCCTTCAATGTATATTTTGGGACTAAATAGATCCTGTCCTTGTAGAATATGACATAATCCAACACTCTGTATCTCTCATCCACCACCTATCTATCCATCACCTCACAAGAGAATTTGTTTTTGGAATACTCCACCAATAATTGTGTTGTCCAATATATGGATATGTCCATCAATAAACAACTAGTTGATCTCTTGGATAAGGCATCTACTACAACATTTTTATTTCCTTTAACATGCTCAATTTTGAAATCAAAGGCTTGGACCTTTGAAACCCATTTATGTTGTCTCTCATTGATGTCCTTCTGATCCAAGAAATACTTCAAGCTATTGTGATATGTTTTCACCATGAATTTGTTGCCAACTACGTATTTTATGAATTTTTTAAGGCGTGAATGATAGCCACCATTTTTTTTCGTAGATAGAGTAGAGTCTCTCTAAATCGTTGAGATTCCTACTCTCAAAGACTATGGGGTTCCCCCCCGCCTTCATCAATACTACTCCAATACAAAAGGTTATGAAAAATCGAGAAGTGATAGAACTCGACATGTGCTCATAAACTCTTTCATTTTCTCAAAAGTGTGTTGTGATGCCTCGGTCCAGTGGAAAGCCCCTTTCTATGTCAAATAAGTGAGTGGTTCCCCCAACTGTGAGAATCCTCTCATGAACCTCGTGTAATAACTTCATAACCCAAAGAATCCCCTTAACTCAGAGATATTCTTGGGTGTTGGCCAATCCATCAGTGCATCAGTAAAAAGAATCACTAACATGTGCTCAGATGTGTCATACATCACCACTGATTTCCTCTAAAACTATGTAATGAAGGCCTCTACTGATCCAGTCTACCGCAACCGTGTCAAGTCTTTGAAATGGAGTTATGGATCCCTCTCATCAAACCTATCCATTAGTTGTTTTGTGAAATCCAAGTAGGATGTGATATGACTGTGACCCAAGGTCACCATTCCATGATACCACCACTTGTGGGATTCCCCCTCCGAGTGAAAGGTAGTGAAACTTATAGATTCTGACTCTATCATTTGGTTAAGATTTAAATATGTATCAATCTTTTGGATCGATGCATGAGTTGGACACCTACACAAATTTTGGAAAGAAGGGATGGTCAGTTTCCCAACCTTCTTGATAAGGTCCATGTTCTGGTGTTGTATGTTACCCCTCTACACCTCTCTAGGCCTTTTGCAATACCTAATCGAACAATAGTCCATCAAACTCATGTCAGCGTGGAACTTTGGACCGAGTGCCAAGTAGTCTCTCCTATAATATGAAAATAGATATCTTGGGCCTATATTCCCCTATCAGACTTGTTTCATCTGCTTCTCCTGTCCTATATGTCCAATCTGTTGTTCCCCATGGAACTACGGAAAGAGCGATCTAGGAATATTCCCCACTAAGATATAGGTGTGAGAGGGTTTTTGGTGTCCACTCGACCCTATTGGGATCCCACTAGATCCAGTGGCTCCACCTCCATGGTTTCCATGGAACCACTCGCTCCACCTGCTATAGTTTCACCAATCGTGCCCACACTATTTTGGATCAATTGTGTACTGATTTCCATCTTTGTTATTTCCTTCATCATGTCTCGTTGCCCCCCGGTGAGATCATTCAACATAGACTGGGTATTGTTGTAAAGGGTGTCTAGGCCTTTCCCATTGCCCTCCAGAATATCATGTATGTCACCCATCTTACTTTCTATTTTAGCCTCTATCTATGAACTGATATGATCTCTATCTCTGTCCTTTGTCTCTGGCTATGTATCTGAATGGATATGGAAGGGACTATAGCCTCTCCTATTTTTGTCCCTTTTGTCTTTACTATGACCCCTACAATACTGAATGTACTCATCCCATATGTGACCTCTACCCTCTAGGTATTCTTCACATGTTCCCAGAATCATGGGGTCATGAGTCAAGTGCTTCTTCATAGGCTGGCAGGAAGAAGGCTCTGATACCACTGTAATATCCCTGGATCCTCGAATCGAAATATCAACTACTCACAATGTGTCTATGATTGCAGATTTGATGCGCTGATGTTTCTAGCTGAGTTTTCAAGGTTTCTCGATGCATTTTTCTATGTTTAAATGTTTATATATAAGGCATGCACATAGATTTGGGATTGTAACAACTCAACAATTCTTATTTAGCACAACAACAGTAATACAAATAATCATGAAAAAACATTAGCTAAATAGTATGACTTAGATCTGAACATGAATGGATCTTAAATGGAATACAAAATAAAAGACTAATAAATACCAAGGATAATGCCGAATGAATGGATCTAAATCATGTTCTCTAGGTCTATGTTATGCAATGATGAAGGCCCTGCATGCAACTACAAATCTGTCGGAAAATTGTTGTTGCAATTGTAAAATGCACCCTGGTGGATATACTCATCAGATCAGCCTGGAAACTCTCTCTGATGATTTTACCTAATCTCTAACCAACTCTCCCTATCTCAAATATGGAAGATCTGTCCTCTGCTACCCTGTTAGAACCCCATATGGAATCAAACCCCCACTCACTTCCTCTACTAAGTGTCACGTTTTGGATTTTTTACCAGGGAGAAATTTATGAGATCAGTCTCATTGGATGCACCCCTTCCTACTCTCAACTGAGTCAACGGTCATTTTCTTTCCCTTCTCAAGTTGGGTCTAGCAACCCTGGAAGGATGGAATCCTCCCTCAAATCCTCACACTGCACTGAATAAATGGGCACCAACTTGCATTGGATCTATCTCTGCTATTGTAGACTGCAATGGTAGATCGATGAAGAACCTGAATAGTTCCTCCAACATACCAGTGTGTGTATTTCCACACCGAACTCCATCAATGGATGTGGTTTCATCCAAAACTCCACAAAACACAAGAAATTCGACTTCCTCCTCTTTGGTCCCTAACTTCCAATTAACAAATCAACATAATGAGCCAATAAGTTGAATTTTCTCCTTTTATATCCCACCTCTTCTAATTCTTTGTTGAATTTATTAAATCCATGCAATCTGAAGATCTCTTTGAAAAATAGCTCTGCCACTTGGGCGGATTTATGCTTCATGGGTATCACAAAGAAATGCGCAAATTTGGTCAATATTTCGACCACTACAAAAATACAGTCCTTACCCTTCACCTTGGGTAGTCCTATGATGAAGTCCATGGAGATACTCTACCATTTCTGCTATGAAAATAGGTAGAGGATGAAGTAACCCTGCTGGGTGTGTGACGGGGCTAAATTTCGCAAATGGGCTAATTTTCCATGGTTTTTCCCAAAAAAACATTCGTCAATTTCCATTTTTTCCAAAAACGATTTGCCCAAATTCCAGAGAATAAAATTATTTTACCTCAAAAATCACCAAAAATTTATATAATCTATACAAAATCCTTAGAAATTTGAATATTTTTAAAAAAATACCGCCAAACATTTTACATTTTTCATATTAGGGACTAGTAATATTAGCCTAGGTTTCTACATTTTAATATAAATTTTCATCCTTAAAATCATCCCTAGGTGTGTCTGATCGGACTTGTCCTGCTGACAAGTAATACAATTTCATATGTGTATTAGAGCATCATCTTTGAGACCCTTCCATGATAATATCTCTTTGATCTTCCTATAGGTCCTTAAGAATCCTTGATGTCCGGGTGAATCGCGATTGGCCTTCAAAATATTTTCCTTTGGTGTAGATTCTGAGACTAAATAGATATTTTCCTTGTAGAATATGACATCATCCAACACTCGATATCTCTCATCCACCACCTATACAGCCATCACCTAACAAGGGAATTTGTTTTTGGAATATTTCACCAATAATTGTGCCTTCCAATCCGTAGATTTGTCCATCAAAGAAAATCTAGCCAATCTCCTAGATAAGGCATCTACTATGACATTGTTCTTTTCTTTAACATACTCAATGTCAAAATCAAAGGGTTGGACCTTTGAAACCCATTTCTGTTGTCTCTCACTGAGGTCATTTTGATCCAAGAAATACTTCAAGCTATTTTGTGATCTATTTTCACCATGAATATGCTACTAAATAAGTATTCTCTGAATTTTGTTAAGGAATTCATGATAGTCAACATTTATTTGTTGTTTATAGTGTATAGTCTCTCCAACACACTTAAATTCCTTCTCTCAAAGACTATGGGGTGCCCCCCTACAACAATATTGCTCCAATCCCCTCTCATGATGTGTCACACTCCAATACAAAAGGCTGTGAAATCAAGAAGTGCTAGAACTGGACATGTTCTCATAACCTCCTTCATTTTCTCAAAAGTGCGTTGTGACTCCTTGGTCTAGTGGAAAGCCCCTTTATTTGTCAAATCAGTGAGTGGTTCCCCCAACTGTGAGAATCCTCTCACGAACCTTCTTTAATAACTGCATAACCCAAAGAATCCCCTCAACTCGGTGTTATTCTTGGGTGTTGTCCAATCCAGAATGGCCCCTAATATTTTCCCGATGTACTTGTACCCCCTGTCTGCTAATAATGTGGCCTAGATACAACAACTCTCTCAGTCCAAATTCACACTTATACTATTTGGAATATAAGGACTACGACTACATAATGCTTAGAACCTCATCCAAGTGTGCCAGATGCTCTTTCTGAGTCCTACTGTATATAAGGATTTTGTCGAAGAAGACCAAGAGATAATTCCACAACTGTCCCCTAAAAATGTGGTTCATCCAAGACTGAAAGGTCACTGGGTCATTGGTTAACCTGAAGGGCATGACCCTAAACTCAAAATCACAAAAGAGACATCTGAAGGTGGTCTTCTCGATGTCCTACTCTCCGACATTGATATGGTGATACCCTGAGTGAACATCTATCTTGGTGAAGAAGACTGCCCATGTAGCTCATCCATCAACTCATATATACGTGGAATGGGGTACCTTTTTTTGATGGTATTCTAATTGAGTGCACGATAGTCTATGAAAAACCTAAGTGTTATATCCTTTTTCGGGACCAAAACTACAAATAAATCAAATGAACTAGTGCTAGGCCTGATGTGCCCCATCTCAATAAATTCCTTAATTGCTTTCTCAATCTCATCCTTGAACCTCTTAGGATGTCTGTAGGGTGTGAGGCTTGAAGGCCTTTACTCAACCCCTCAATGGATCTATCAGTGCCTCTATAAAAATCATCACCAACCTATGCTCAGATATGTCAGACACCACTACTTCTTTCCTCTGAAACTCTATAATGAAGGCCTCAACCGATCTGGTCTGCCGCAACTATGTCTGGTCTCTAAAATAGAGTTATGGATCCCTCTGATCAAACCTCTCCATCGGTTTTTCTGTGAACTCTAAGTAGGATGTGATACGACTTTGAGCCAAGGTCACAAGTCCATGATACTGCCACTCGTGGGCTTTCCCTCCAAGTGCAAGGTAGTGAAGCTTATATCTTTTGTCTCTATTATCTGGTTAAGCTTGAAATAGGTATCAATATTTTGGATGTACGCGTGAGATAAACACATGGATGAACATTTGAAAGAAGGGATGGTCAATTTCCCAACCTTATTGATAAATTCCATGTTCTGGGGCTACATGTTACACTCCTTTGTGCCTCTTCGGGCCTTTTTGGATACCTGATCGAACAATATTCCATCAAAATCATGTCAACGTGGAACTATGGACCCTATTCCAAGTTGTATCTACTGTACTATGCAAATGGATCTCTTGGGCCCGTCTGCCCATGTCTGGCATGTCCCATCTGCTGCCCCTATCCTGGATGTTCAATTTTTTCCCCCCTATTAATATGAAAAGAGCATCCTAGGAATATTCCCTGCTGAGATATAGGTGTGAGGGGGTGTTTGGTGTCCACTCGACCATGTCGGGTTCCCACTGGATCCAGTTTCTCCACCTCCATGGTGTCCCATGGAACTACTCATTCCACCTACTACATTTGCACCAATCGTTCCCACGTTGTTTTGGATCAAATTTGTATATATTTCCATATATGTTATGGCGTTCATCATGTCTTGTTTCCCCCTGGAGAGATAATTCAACATATCATGGGTACTATCTTAAGGTTTCTTTGGGCCTTTCCCTTTCCCTCTAGAATATCACATCTATCGCCCATACTACTTTCTATTTCGGCCTCTGTCTCTGAAATGATATGATATTTGTCTATGTCCTCTGTGTCTGGCTCTGTATCTGAATGGACATGGAAGGGAATATAGTCTCTCATGCTTCTATCCCTTCTGTCTCTATTATGACCCCTATGATATTGAATGTACTCATCCCCAATGTGACCTCTTCCCTTTGGGTATTCTTCACATGTTCCCAGAATCATGGGGTCACGAGTCAAGTGCTTCTTCATAGGCTGGCATGAACAAGAATTTGATACCACTGTAATATTGTTGAATCCTCAGATCAGAATATCAACTGCTCACACTATGAATATGATTGTATATTTGATGCACCAAGGTTTTTGCCTAATTTTTTCAGGTTTTCTGGATTCGTTTTGTTGTGTTTAAAGGTTTATATATAATGGATGCACATATATTTGGGAATATAACAAATCAACAATTCTTATTTAGAAAAATAAAAGTAATACAAGCAATCATGCATACACTTGAGCTAAATATCATCTGTTAGATCTGAACAGGAATGGATCTTAAGTGGAATACAAAATAAAAGACTGATAAATACCAAGGATAACACCAGATGAATCGATCTGAAGAAGGAACTATATATGTGTGTGTGTGTGTGTGGCATGTAATGATGAAGGTGTTGCATGCAGCTACAAATCTTCCGCAAAAATGTTATTGCAACTAGAAAATGTGCCCTGGTGGCTATACTCATTGGATTGGCTTGGAAATTGTCTCATATGATTCTCCCTACTCTCTAACCAACTCTCCCTATATCAGATATGGAAAATTGGTCCTCTGCTTCCATGTGGGAACCCCAAATGGATTCCTCAAACCCCCACACACTTCCTATTCTAAATGTCACATTTTGGATGTTTTACCCTGCAAACATTTATGAGATTAGTCTCCTTGGATGCACCTTGGCCTACTCTCAACTAGGTCAGAAGGAATTTTCTTCCGCTGCTCTAGTTGGGTCTAGCGGCCCTGGAAGGCTAGAATCCTCCCTCAAATCCTCACACTGCACTGAATAAATGCACACTAGCTTGCTCTGGATCTATCTTTGCTGCTATAGACTGCAATGGTATCTCAATGAAGAACATGAATAGTTCCTCCAACAGACTAGCGTGTGTTTTCAACACCAAACTACATCAATGGTTGTGGTTTCGACCAGAACTCCACAAAACACAAGAAGGTCGAGTTCCTTCTCTCGGGTCTCTAATTTCCAATTCACAAATCAAAATAATGAGCCAATAAGTCGAGTTTTATCCTTTTATCTCCCACCTCTTCTAATTCTTTGTTGAATTTATTCATTAAGTGACTTTTCCCCCTAAGTTCTGATTCAATATTCACTTAAGTCACTGAAACACCCTTTTTACTGCTTTTTAATTACTTAATATCATTTTCAATTTACATTAAATAACTATTTTGTTCCCTTTTGCTCCGACTATAGTCTACGACAACAAGTATAATCTACTTAGTCTCTCCTCCTAGAGTCATCAGTAGGAATGAGTCATTACAATCCTCCCTTCTCAAGATTGCTTGTCCTCAAGCAACATCAAGCTAGGGTGCTATAGGATCTAATCCCCTCCCATGAAAAATCCTCAACATGAAGTCCCCTCCATCATATTAGGCACTCCCTAATAGTTCGAATCCTTAACATGCACTCCCTACGCTCCAAAACCTCCTTTGGTACCAAATCCAATCGACCCTCCTCAATAAATGATGGTAGCTCCTCTGAAGTAGTAACTTGTTGTCTCAATGCCTTCTTGAGGCGGGAAACATGGAATAGATTGTGGATCTTACTTCCCTCTGGTAGCTCTATGTATGGTTGTAATCTCACAAATACCAAATCCCCCACCTCGAAGATGTGCTCTACTCTTCTTCGGTCTGCATACACTTTCTGTTAATTCTATGTTGCTTGTAGATTTTCCTTAAGGATTTTGATAATCTTCTGAGTCTCCTTTATCCAATATTTGGATCTGGGAGCTCTATTGTCCCCAAATATTGTCTCCAAAAATTATGGTCGTCATACCCATACAGTTCTATGAGTGGTGACATTATAATGGACATATGATATGTCGTGTTATAACAGTACTCGCCTATATGAATCCACTTTACCCACGTGCGTTAGTGTCCCCTTACATAATTCCTCAGGTACCCTTCCACCCATTTATGGACTATCTCAGTTTGTTTTTCGGTCTCTGGATGGTAACTGGTACTCATAGCCAACTCGATCCCCACCAATATGAACAACTCCTGCCAAAATGCATTAAAGAAGCATCCATCCCTATCACTGACTATCTGCATCGTCAATCCATGCAATCACAATATCTATTCAAAAGATAGATCTGCCACTTGGGTGGATTTATACTCCGTGGGTATCACAAAGAAGTGCACAAATTTGGACAATTTTTCTACCACTACAAAAATATAGTCCTTACCCTCCACCCTCGGTAGTCTTGTGATGAAGCCCATGGAGATACTCTCCCATTTATGCTCTGGAATGGATAGAGATTGAAGTAACCCCATCGGGTTTGTCTAATTGGACTTGTTCTGCTGACAAGTCATACATTCTCAGACATGTCTTAGACAGGGATGATTTTAAGGATGGGAATTTATTTTAAAATGTAGAAACTTTGGCGAATATTACTAATATTTCATATGCCAACTATAAAATGTTTGGCGATATTTTTGTAAAAATATTCAAATTTCTAAGTATTTTATATAGTTTGTATAAACGTTTGGCGATTTTTGAGGTAAAATAATTTTATCCTATAGCATTTGGGAGAATCATTTTTATAATGGCAAATATTTTTTGGGGAAACCATGGAAAATTAGCTCATGAGCGAAATTTAGCCCCTAAAATCATCCTTGGGACTCTTAGAACATCATCTTTGAGACGCTTTGATGAGAATCTCTCTTTGATCTGCCTATAGGTCTTGAAGAATCCTTGATGTCATGCTGGGGGGTGAATCGTGACTGGTCTTCATAATATTTTCCTTTAGTGTATATTCTGGGACTAAATAGATCTTGTCCTTGTTGAATATGACATCATCCAACACTCGATATCTCTCATCCACCACTTTTCCATCCATCACCTCACAAGAGAATTTGTTTTTGGAATACTCCACCAATAATTGTGCCTTCTATTGAAATAATGTAACTCCAAAGAGTATTCTTATTATTATTGATATATTATTCATAGGATCAATCCCCATTGTGGATTGATCATGTCAGTTATTGTAATAGAACCAAATCTCGTTTTGCGGATTGGTCAAAAGACAATTGTAATAGGTAGAATAAGAAGTCGGCCCTGCCAGTGAAGAGACACTTCACATGTGCCAGACTTGTATAAATAAGGAGGCTAGCGCCTCACTTATACACACAACTCACTTTCTCATTTTGAGAGACAAGTTAAGATCTGTTGCTGGAGAAGAAGGAGAGAGAGAGTGCGCATATCTAGGAGAGTACTTTTTGTATTAGCTTAAGATATCTCTTGGCATTGTATTGGCTATCTATATTAAGGAAGTTTTGCTGGGTTTTCTTCCCCTAGAGGGTTTCCCAGGATAAATGTTGTGTCTCTTGTGATTGTGTATTTCTCAGTGATCTTGGATTATTCTATTGTTATCTAATTAAATGAAAACATCTATAATAATGGCTTAAACATTAACATGGAATCAGAGCCAAGATGAAGGAAGCATCTTTCGCAAGAGAAAAACGTCACTGTTGTCGTACCTGCAAATTAGGGTTTTTCAAAAGTGAATCTTTTCAGCCCTAAAACTATCTAGAAAGTTGCATCCTCCCCTAAGGATCAATTTGGCATCATCAACGCACCTTTTCAGTGACTGGATTTCCTGGAAAGTGAAACCCTAGTTTCACAAAGTACCAGAAGTACCAGAAAACCAGTACTATAAGTACCAGAAGTACCAGAGTACCAGAGGTACTAGAAGCACCAGTCCAGAAATCCACAGATCATATTTGAAGGAGAAAAAGTTGGATTTTCTCAGATCCAAACACACCAGGCTGCTCGCCTCAACCAAGCGCATCTCTTGGTAAGTTCAGTTTTTTATTTTGAGCACTTTCATTTTTCGGTCATTTTCCTAGCTCCAAGTAAATATGTATGCAAGCATTAAGCTTGTTGACAAGTTAGAAGGAGTGGAAAACTTTTGTCCATGGAAGTATAGGATTGGCCTCATTCTTGAAGAGAATGACCTAGCAAGATTCGTCAAAAATGAAATACTGGAACCCAACGATGCTGCAGAGAAGGAAAAGCATCAAAAGGACACAATAAGGGCCAAAAGAATCATTGCAGATTCAATCAAAGACCACCTAATTCCTTATGTGTCATCCAAGAAGACTCTGAAAGAGATGTTTGATGCCTTGACCAAACTATATGAAGGAAATATCATAAACCGGAAGATGAATCTTAGAACTCAACTGAAGAATACAAGGATGCAAAAAGGAGAAATGATTCAGGAATACTTCTCCAGAATCTCAGAATTCAAAGAACATCTAGAAGCTATTGGAGATACCATAGACGAAGACAAACTCATAATGATGACCCTAAATGGTCTCACAAGACCTTGGGATGCTTTCATCCAAACGATATGTGCCAAAAAGGAGAAACTGAAGTTCGACAGCCTATGGGAAGAATGCATCCAAGAATAAACAAGAGTAGCAAATCATGAAGCATTACTAGCAAGGGATGATGATCAAGCCCTAGCCACCCACACCAAAGGAGGAAGGAAGAAACCCTACTTCCAAAAGGAGACTCATAAAGAGCCTCAACAATCAAATAAATTCAATCATAAAGAATCTCATTCAAGGAGATTTCAGAAGAAAGGACAACGAAAGGAAAGAGACTACTCATATGTACAATGTTATCATTGTGACAAGATGGGACACATTGCGAAGTTTTTTCCAGCCAGACGAGAAGAATACAAGAGAAAACAAAATAGGATCCATTCCCATGTAGTCGAAGATGAAGAGCCACCCGAAAAGATGATAAGAGAGGAGATCAAAGACCATGTGTTGATCTCAGCCCTCTCAGGATCTGTAACACCTAGAGAGGACACTTGACTCATTGATAGTGGTGCATCCAAGCACGTGACGGGAAAAAGAAATATTCTCTCTTGTATCTCAAAGAAGAAGTTTTCTCAGAAAGTGACACTTGGAGATGATTACCAATATCCCATTAAGGGAGTGGGAGAATCAAACCATAAACTGAATTCAGGGAATTCACTAAAAATGAAGGATGTACTATATGTACTAGGCTTGAAGAAGAACCTACTCTCCATTTCAT
>ML788447.1:87504-145555 GCA_009831015.1 Picea engelmannii
TTTCTCCTCTCTGGCCTCTAATTTCCAATTCACAAATCAACATAATGATCCAATAAGTTGACTTTCCACATCTTATAATTCTTCATTGAATTTATTCATCAAGATACTTTTTCCCCTAATTTATAATTCAATATTCACTTAAGTCACTTAAACACCCTTTTTACCCCTTTTTAATTACTTAATGTCATTTTCAACTTAGGATTTTCCTGTAATTGACATTAAATAATTATTTTGTCCCCTTTTTCTCCGACTGTAGCCTACGAGAACAAATATATGCTACTTATTCTTTCCTCCTAGAGTCATCACTACGAACGATACATTACATTCCTCCCTTCCTGATATTGCTTGTCCTCAAGCAACATCAAGCTAGGGTGTTATAGGATCTGATCCCTCTCCCATGTAGAATCCTCAATAGGAATTCCCCTCCATATGATTAGGCACTCCTTTATAGTCAAATCCTCAACCTGCACTCCCTGTGCTCCAAAACCTCTTCTGGTACCAACTCCAGATGGACCTCCTAATCCAATGGTGGTATCTCCCCTGAAGTGCACGAATTTGGTCAATGTATCGAACACTACAAAAATACAGTCCTTACCCTACACCCTGGGTAGTCTTGTGATGAAGTCCATGGAGATACTCTCACATTTTTTCTCTGGAATGGGTAGAGGTTGAGGTAACCCCACTGGGTGTTTCTAATCGAACATGTTCTGCTGACAAGTAATACACTCTAGAACATGTCTTAGAACATCATATTTGAGACCCTTCCATGAGAATCTCTCTCTGATCTTCTTGTAGGTATTGAAGAATCCTTGATGTCTTACTGAGGGTGAATCATGAATAGCCTTCATAATATTTTCCATGAGTGTAGATTCTGGGACTAAATAGATCTGGTCCTTGTAGAATATGACATCATCCAACACTTGATATCTCTCATCCACCACCTATCCATCCATCACCTCACAAGCAAATTTGTTTTTGTAATACTCCACCAATAATTATTCCTTCCAATCTGTGGATATGTCCATCAACGAACAACTAGATGATATCCTGGATAGGACATATACTACAACATTATTATTTCCTTTAACATACTCAATGTCAAAATCAAAGGCTTGGAACTTTGAAACCCATTTCCACTGTCTCTCACTGAGGTCCTTCTGATCCAAGAAACACTTCAATCTATTGTGATCTATTTTCACTCCAAATCTACTACCAATTAAGTACTATCTGAATTTTGTTAAGGCATGCATGATAGACAATATTTCTTTGTCATAGATATAGTAGATTCTCTTTGATTCGCTAAGGTTCCTACTCTCAAATACTATGGGGTGCCCCCCCTACATCAATACTTTTCCAATCCCCTCTCCTGATGCATCACACTCCAATACAAAAGGCCGTGAAAGATCAGGAAGTGCTAGAACTAAACATGTGCTCATAACCTCCTTCATTTTCTCCAAAGTGCATTGTCCGTATAATGGAAAACCCCTTTCTTTGTCAAATCAATGAGTGGTTCCCCCAAATGTGAGAATCCTCTCATGAACCTCCTGTAGTAACTACATAACCTAAAGAATCCTTTCAACTTGGTGATATTATTGGGTGTTGGCCAATCCAGAATGGCCCTATCCACTGATAATGTGGCCTAGATACAACACCTCTCTCATTCTGAAGTCACACTTGGACTCTTTGGCATATAAGGATTGTGACTGCATAATGCTTAGAACCTCATCCAAGTGTGCTAGATGTTCTTTCCAAGTCCTACTGTATATAAGGATATCATCGAAGAAGACCAAGAGATACTTCTGCCATTGTCCCTAATAAATGAGGTTCATGCAAGAATCAAAGGTCACAGGGGCATCGATCAACATGAAGGGCATGACCAAGAACTCAAAATTCCCAAAGTAGCATCTAAAGGCAGTATTTTCGATGTCCTGATATTTGATGATGATTTGGTGATACCCAGAGTGAAGATCCATCTTGGTGAAGAATACTTCCCCATGTAGCTCGTCCATCAACTCATCTATACGCGGAATGTGGTACCTATTTTTTATGGTCTTCTTATTGAGTGCACGATAGATTATGCACATCCTCAATGTGCCATCCTTTTTCAGGACCAAAACTATGGATGAAGAAAATGAACTAATTCTAGGCCTAATGTGCCCCATCTCAAGCAAGTCCTTGATTTCTTTCTCAATCTAGTCCTTGAACCTCTTAGGATGTTTGTAGGTTGTGAGTCTCAAAGGAATTTACCCAACCCCTCAATAGATCTATTAGTGCCTTAGTTAAAAACATAACCGACATGTGCTCAGATATGTCAGACACCACTACTGCTTTCCTCTGAAAATCTTTAATTAAGGACTTGACTGATCCAATCTACCACAACTATGTCAGGTCTCTGAAATGGATTTATGGATCCCGCCTATCAAACCTCTCCATCAGTTATTCTATGAACTCCAAGTAGGATGTGATATGACTATGACCCAAGGTCACCAGTCCATGATACCACCACTCGTGGGATTCCCCCTACAAGTGTAAGGTAGAAAATCTTATAGATTCTGAATTTGTCATCTGGTTAATCTTGAAATAAGTATCAAGCTTTTGGACCCATGCCTGAGTTGAACACCTGGATGAAACATGGAAAGAAGGGATGTTCAGTTTCCCAACCTTCTTGATAAATTCCATGTTCTGAGGCTGCATGTTACCCCTTTGTGCCTCTCTGGGCCTGTTTTGATACCTAATTGAATAATAGTCCATCAAACTCATGTCAACGTGGAAATCTAGCCCTGGTGCCAAGTATCTTTCCCATACTCTCCAAAAAAATCTCTCAGGCCTGCCTGACCCTGTTCGACCTATCCCATCTATTTCCTTTGTCATGGATGTCCAATCTATTGTTCCCCCTAAAAATGTGGATAGAGCAGCCTTGGAATATTCCCTGCTGAGATATAGGTGTGAGTGGGTGTTTGGTGTCCACTCGAACTTGTTGGGTTCCCACTTGATCCAATGGATCCACCTCCATGGTGTCCCATGGAACCACTCACTCCACCTGCTATATTTGCACGAACCATGGCCACATTGTTTTGGATCAACGATGTACTAATTTCCATCTGTGTTATGGTGGTCATCATGTCCTGTTACCCCCTGGCGAGATCATTCAACATAGCCTGGGTAATGTTGTAAGGGGTCTTTGGGACTTTCCCCTTTCCCTTTGGAATATCATGTATGTCACCCATCTTACTTTTTATTTCGGCCTTTGTCTCTAAATTGATATGATCTCTATCTCTGTCCTTTGTCTCTGACTCTATATTTGAATGGATATGGAAGGGAATATAGTATCTCATGTTTTTGTCCCTTGTGTCTCTACTATGACCCCTATGATACTGAATGTACTCATCCTCGATGTGACCTTTTCCCTTTGGGTATTCTTCACCTTTTCCTTGAATCATGGGGTCATGATTCAAGAGCTTCTTCATAGGATGGTAGGATGAAGGCTCTGATACCACTGCTGTATTGCCAGATCCTCGGATCAGAATATCAATTGCTCACACTGTGGCTTTGATTGCAAATCTAATGTGCTAAGGTTTTTGGCTGAATTTTCAATGTTTATGGATGTGTTTTACTATGTTTAAAGGTTGATATATAAGGAATGCACATAGATTTGGGACTATAACAACTCAACAATTATTATTTAGCAAAATAACAATAATACAAGCAATCATGTGGAAACTTGAGCTAAATATCATCAGTTAGATATGAACATGAATGGACCTTAACTGGAATACAAAATAAAATAATGATAAATACCAAGACTGGATGAATGGATCTAAAGAAGATGTTATATATCTATGGCATGCAATGATGAATGTGTTACATGTAGCTGCAAATCTGTTGGAAAACTGCTGTTGCAACTGGAAAATGTGCCCTGGTGGCTATACTCATTAGATCGACCTGGAAATTGTCTAAGATGATTCACTCTGCTCTCTAACCAACTCTCCCTATCTCATATATGGAACATCGGTCCTCTGCTGCCCCATCAGAACCCCATATGGAATCCTCAAACCCCCATGCACTTCCTCTGCTAAATGTAACATTTTGGATGTTTTACCTGACAAAACTTTATGAGACTATCTCATTGGATTTGCCCTGGCCTAATCTCAACTAGGTCAGAAGGGGTTTTCTTTCCCTACTCTAGTTGCATCTAGTGACCTTGGAAGGTTTGAATCCTCCCTCAAATCTTCACTCTGCACTGAATAAATGTGCACTAGCTTGTGTTGGATCTATCTTTGTTGTTGTAGATTGCAATGGTAGCTCAATGAAGAACTTGAATAGTTCCTCCAAAAAAATAGGGTGTGTATTTCAACACCGAACTTCGTTAATGGCTGTGGTTTCATGAAAAACTCCACAAAACACAATAAGGTCAAATTCCTCTTCTTTGGTCTCTAATTTCCAATTGATAAATCAACATAATGAGCCAATAAGTCAACTTTTCTCCTTTTATATCTCACCTCTTCTAATTATTCGTTGACTTTATTCATTAACTGAATTTTACCCCTAAGTTCTAATTCAATATTCACTTAAGTCACTTAAACACCCTTTTTACCCCTTTTTAATTACTAGATGTCATTTTCAACTTAGGATTTTCTTGTAATTGACATTAAATAATTCTTTTAAACCCTTTTTCTCTGACTATAGCCTACGTGAACCAATAAAGTCTAATTAGTCGCTCCTCATGGAGTCATAACTAGGAATGGGACATTACACCTAACTAACATTATTGTATCCCTCATCAATGTGGACACACCCCTTAAATTTCATTTGAATTTGAGTTAAACTTCTCATGTTATGGCCAAAACAAGTTTTTGGCTCTTTTGTAAATTGTCCGTCTTTCTCCTTTTCCTATCTCTTCTTTTTGCCATGTAGAGAAATACCCATGTGGAAAAATATGAATCTACACCTACATTATGCATTCTTCATTATTTGAGACTTTGTGACTTAGAAAAATTTCAACAACCATGCAGGGGAATAACACACCCTCATATGCTCCTGCACACACAATCTTTGGGACTTAGCCAAATTTCCAACGATCATGCAGGGGAAATAACACACCAACATATTGTTTTCCACCTGTATTCCACAACCTTCAATATTTGAGACTTAGATAAATTTCCAACGACCATGCGAGGGAATTACAGACCCGCATATTCTATAACATCCAGATTATAATCCCCAGTTTAATTAATGCTTATGTAGATATAATGTGTGTCTATTGCCAAAGCGATGTAATATGAAAATTGTATTTCAATGTTTCAATAATAAAATGTGATGCCAACTGCTAAGGGGACATGTAAAGGAGATGGGGGATGAATTAATCCACAAGAGAGGGGAGTGTCTAGGAGAATGGCCAAGAGGGGTCCAAGGGGGAAATAGCCATGTATATTGATTTAACTCATTTTCCTAAATTTTCTAATTGTATATGAACCTTCCAATTTATGATTGTGTTCCCAAAGTGAATCATTAAACACATGTAATAGGGTGGGTGTGAGTGGTCACATCCAAAAGTTATTGGGAACATGGGAGTTGAGTACAATCATCTTGGGGAAGAGTGTGAGTCAAGAAAGGAAAGCCAAAGAGAGGAAATTCATAGGAGTTGGGACACAATTTTTTAGTTAGTCAAGTTTGTGCATGGGAAGCAAGGAGATAGCAAGAAAAAGAGCTTGCAGTTGATGCAGCCATGGAGGGAGAATTCTAGAGAAATATGGAGCATAATTGGAGTGAATTGGAGCTGGAAAACTAAAGAGCTAGGTTGTCATGCCTGAAGAGTGAACTCCTTTGTGATTTTCACTAAAAAAACAAGTGTTTTTTGTTGGTTTACTTATAGTTTTCCTAGTATCATTTTCCCTTCAGTTCCCAGCTGAGAGATTCCTAGTTTCATGTGCCAGAGAGACCATGATAAATGAATGGGATGCTCGAGGGACTGAGATCAGTGAAGGGATACATTCCTTGGATTAGACAGGTCAAGAGGAACAGAGCTAGTGGAAAATTGAGATAGATGTATGAGAATATCAGTTGGGTTGTGAGTTTTATGAGCTGTGAGTGGACCGTGAGAGACCACCCTATTTTGTGGATTGTTAGACTCAGCCCTGGGGTTACTGGATGTTGATATTTGGAAAATTCAGTCTATGTTTGGGTGGAATGTCTGTCCCAAGAAGTTGGTTGCACAACTCTTGTTTAAAGATAAGTGGTTTATCTTGTTGTCGTGTTGGTCACATGTGTTATTATTATGCATGAACTTTGTGTAAATGAGAAAAATTATATGTTGTAATGATTTTTTTACCTACATTTCATGTTGATTATTAGTATGTCGTAGAGGCATCTGTTTTATGGTTATAGACAACAACTAAATCTGTTTTAATTTGTAGCTAAAAGCTAGATGAAATGAGTTAACTATAAATGAATTAATTAGTTAGCAAAAATTTCATTTTTATGTATATTCCGCACTGTAATGTCCCTTGGTTGGGCCAAAGGACATTAAATTATGGTATCAGAGCCATGGTTCAAACACTGGGGTTGTATGGGCTCGAACAAGAGTGAATTGGTGAAATTTGTTGTTCCAGATTTTTGTTGTGACGGGTTTGGGGAAAAACAAAGATTCTAGAGAGAAATTCCCAATTTCGTGAGTGAAATCCGAGTTTTAATGACTTCAGACAGTTTGATAAGGTTAATGGAGTAGAGAAGTGAAGCTACAAATCAAAATTCAACCTAGAATGGTCGAAATTTGAGTTTTAATGACTGCCTGCAAAGTTACAGGTAGTTTGGTGGATCGACGACTCATATATCTTTTGAACTCGAGACCGATGATTGAGATTCACTAAGATAAATTTAAAAATTCATAAGGATTCGACCATTTGAAAGGTTGATGAGATCGATGACCATGATTAAATCGGGGTTTGTGAAAGGGATTAGATCAACAATCTAGATCAATAAGAGAAAAATCAACATTTTTCTAAGTGTTAAAGTTCACCAAGAGAAATCGTCAACGACAGGGTTGGCCAAAATGACGAAGAGTTTGGTTCGATCATAAGACATCTTTGACTATCAATGGATGATGGTCAAGGGTTGGCTAAATCCACCGAAGTATTTTGAATCACTGTCAAAATTCATCGATGGCCGATGGGCCGATGTTTGGAGGTCGATCGAATTTGATGAAGTATTTCGAAATGGGCAAGAGAAGTCGTCGATGACTGACACATTGATGGTTAGGCGTCGAATGATTCAAAAAAGTGTTTGATTATTCAATAGAATCAACTGATGGTCGATGGGGGAAAAGAGGATGATGACATAATCATCCATGTGTTATTCCACGCTAGCATCAACATGTTATGCTACATTACCCAAGTTCACACCTCAGGATGACATGTCATGCTACGTCAGCCAACAACAGTGGCCGATGGTTGATGGTAAAATTGGATGATTTGGGAAATTGTATTTGACAACCATCGGAGATCATTTATTGTTGATGGCTTAATGGTTAGGCATTGGCTAAAGTTGTTGAGAGTTCCATTCACCAACGAAGGTTACTGACGACTAATGAATAGGTTGGTCGATTTGAAGTTGTGTGCAAGTCGGTCGTCGAGGAGTTGGGATGATGGCCGATGATCGGGTTGGAAGTTTAGGGAATTATTGTGCATTCCAAAGGAGAGTGTTAGTCTCCAATGGTTGAAATTGAATAGATCAACGACCCAGATTTCTTCCGACCTGAGATCGATGGCGTAGTCTAAAACCATTTTATTATTTTGGCCATAACTAGATCAAATTACAATGGTTTGAGATTAAACTTATGGGTTTTTTTTCTGTAGAGAGGATGTCTACAAAAATTCCATAGAGGTCCCTTGTCCAATTATGCTTGGATTTGGCAGAAATTGTAAAATAATGGTTTTTAAAGATATGGATTTAGATCATTGATAGAAGTCCAAATTAAGTCGAAAATCTTGGGGTGAGTCCAAAAAGTAGTCATAGAAATAACCCATGAAGGAACTGAATAAATCCTATGGGTATTGGAATAGGAACATTGAAATAGGCCAAAATCCACTATTCTGGGCCACCTTTTAGGGATTTTTGAGATTTTCAAAGAAGGAAACATGACCCTAGATCACAAAATTGGAAAAAAATATTTAGTTGATTTTTTATAGAATCATAAAGACAAACAAATTTGGTTTATTGAAATTTCTCTAGAAGTGCATAGATTGAGAGATAACCAGTTCTGCTAAAAATTCAAGTCTAGAAAAATGAGTGAAAAAGGACAAAGTTGCAGATTCCATATTGATGCAGTTTTTTACTGGAACACCATAATGAAATTATGAGAGTTGTTATGAATTCCATGTTGTTATTATCATCTATGTCTCATACAAAAGTTTCTCCATTTTCTGACATATTTTCCTCTGCAGTTGACAAAAGTTGGAATTTCAATCAAATTGCACTAGTAGAGAAAATGCACAGAAAAGGGTGAAAATGACTTTTTCAAGAATCCATAAATTTCATCTTAGATATTAGATTGGGGCATGAGTACAGGAATTGGAAAGATATTTTAGAGATGAATGCATATGGGGAATAATAGTATGAATTGATGTAATGTGTCATTCATCAATTGATGAGGAAATAACATGTATTCTAATTAATGAAATGTTTTACAATACACATGTTCTAACAATAATTATTACATGCAAATTTCTTGCATAATTAGAGGTATAGAAAGAAAATTTATTTCTTATATGAGGATTGGAGTTACGGAATATGATTAAGGATCTTACAACCATGAGGAAGAGATTAGAGGTTTGCATGTCAACACGGGGGATGTTGAGACATAGTCAAATGGAATAAGAGATAGGTAAGAGCATGTCACTATGAGAAGCCTGCATAGGGAAGTGCAGGGCTACATAGATGATAATGAAAGGATCATGAAGGCTCGGGAAGAGATACTTCAGATCTTCAACATGTTGCATAAGCAAGTTAACAAATATTCTAACATTAAGAAATCAACTAGTGCTAGACAAGTATCAACATCTAGATCCCATAGAAAAAAGGGATAATCATGGAAATGATAGAAAGTCAAGAAGCATGAGTAGGCACCATCATTATCCAAGGCAGTCCACTAGAAGAACTCATGAAATTTTAGGACTAGGAAGCAACCCAAAGTGTGTCTCTTATTCAGAGGCAAAGAAGAAGGCCCGAGGAACACATATTGGAAGGTGAACTTAGGAAAATAAAAGCACCTACTTTTAGTGGTGAACACCAAAAGGGTGAAGAGATTGAGGCTTGGATGTTGGAAATGAATAAATATTTCTAGTTGCATGATTACCCCTCTCGGGTAGAAGCTAGAATTACCACCTACCACTTGCAAGGAAAGGCATCTATGTGGTGGGATCAACTTAAGCAAGCCAAGGACCTTGATGAGAAGAGGATCTCGTGGAGTTAGTTCAAAGGATATTTCCAAGAGTAATATTTATCCGAGCATTATTATGAGAGAGATGTGAAATATTTCTTTGAACTCAAGTTGGGAACCATGAAAATGGAGGAATATGAGAAGTGATTTTTTGAATTGTTGAAGTATGTTGACTTCATCAATGATGAGAAAGTTAAAATACAAAGGTTTCTAAGTGGGTTACCCTCCTTCTATAGTGAAAATATACAATATGATAATACCAAGACTTTGGAGGAAACCATAAGGAGAGAAAGACACCTTTATGAGCAAAGAAAAGGAAGGCTAGTTTTCCAAAAATCTTGGAATGACAAGATGAAGGGTAAAAATGATCAAAGGAAGAAGGGTTTTAAGCCACCCTTTTTTAGAAATAAATCCCAAGCAAACCAATAAGGCCAGACAACCCAAAATAATCAGAAGACTACAAATTCATTTGGGAAAAGGCCAAGGAAGAAACTTGTTCAATGTTGGGGATGTGAGGGAAATCACTTATATAGGGACTTCCCTCACAAAAGAGAAAGAATGAGAATTGTCCACAACATTCATGAGGGTGAAACATTGAAAGGCATGGGAGGAAGCATGCCAAGGATTTATGTAGCCTTGTAAAACAAGCATAAAGAGTACCAATCCCCCATGATTGAAGTGGAAGATAAGATTGAAAACCATCCCATAGCTATTTTAATTGATTTTGGAGCTAGCCATAGTTACATAAATGCTAACATTGTTAAAATATTTCACTTACAAATAAGTAAGAATAATAAATCTTGGTTAGTTCAATTATCCATGGGGGATAAGATAAATATCAATGAGATGGTTAAAGATTGTCAAATAGACATGAATGGACTTAACATGAAGGTAGATGTAAACATCATACCATTGGGTTCATATGATTTTCTAATTGGCATGGATTGGTTGGAAAAACATCATGTTGTCCTAGACTATTACAACAAGACAATCACGTGTCTTGATGAGGAAGGGAAGCAAGGCAAGATCTAGGGCATTCTAAGAGCTGTAGCTATTAAAGAGATTTCATCTATGTAGTTGAAGAAGAGATTCATGAAGGGATGCCAGATGTTTGCAGCCCATATGGAGGAGGCAACCAAAGGAAAAGTGGCAAGCATTGAAGACCATTTGGTCTTGAGGGACTTTGAAGATATTTTTAGCGAAATTCCAGGATTTCCACCAAAGAGAGACATTGATTTCTCTATTGATTTGGTGTTAGGATATGCCCCAGTGTCTAAGACACCTTACAAAATGGGTACACCAGAATTAAAAGAGTTATAGATGCAGCTTCAAGAAATTTTGAAGAAGGTGTATATACTCCCAAGTGTGTCATATTGGGGAGCCCTGATTATTTTTGTGAAGAATAAGGATGGAACCTTAAGGTTGTGTATTGATTTCAGACAACTTAATAAGGTTACCATAAATAACAAGCATCATTTTCCAAGAATTCATGATTTGTTTGATCAATTGAAAGGTGTGAGGATCTTTTCCAAGATTGAATTGAGATTAAGATATCATCAAGTAAGGATAAATGAATAAAACATCAATAAGACAATATTAAGAACAAGATATGGGCATTATCAATTCATGGTAGTGCCATTTGGGCTATCAAATTCCCCAACAATTTTTATGTGCCTGATGAATGGAGTGTTTAGGGAGTATTTGGACATTTTTGTGATTATGTTCTTAGATGATATACTTGTATATTATAAATAAGAAGAGGAACATGAACAACATTTAATAATGGTGTTGCAAGTTTTAAGAGAGCATAAATTGTATGCTAAGCTAATTAAGTGCATCTTTTACCAAAAGAAGATTCACTACTTGGGGCATATAATTTCAGCAGCATGGATAGAAGTTGATCCTGAGGGGGCCCTCAATAAATATATTGAGAGGGAAAAGGAAGGGAGAATCCGCTTGGTCTATATAGAGGCCATTAGAGGATGGAGTACACCAAATAATATTGAGCTCATGAAGTGCATATTTCAACCATCATCATGTACATGAAAGATCTGAAAGATAAAATTATTGCAGCAACAAATTCTAATCAACACTATGTGAAAATAAAAGAAACATTACAACAAGGTAATTTTCAGCAGAAATTTAATTATTATGAGTTGAAAGAAGAAAAAATTATCATGTACAAAGGTAAGGTGTATGTCTCGAATTCTAGGGAGATGAAAAACAAAGTTCTAGGGGAAATGCATAATGTTCCATAAGTTGGGAACCCATGATAATAGAAAACAATTGCAACAATAAGAAGCCAATATTTTTGGTCAGGAATGAAGAAATATGTGGCTCATTACATAGCCAGATGTCTAGAATGCCAAAAGGTAAAGATAGAACATAGGCACCCAACAGGTTTGCTACAACCTTTTCCCATTCTAGAATGGAAGTGGGAAGTAGTTACAGTTGATTTTATTACTAAGCTTCCTAGAACAGTGAAGCACCATGATTCCATCATGGTGGTGGTGGACAAATTGACTAAAGAAACACATTTTATTCCAGTAAAGACTATACATAAGACAATAAATATTGCAGATATCTACATGAATAAGTTGCTAGGCTACATGGGGTACCTAAAGAAATAGTTTCAGATAGAGATCCAACTTTCACATCTAATTTTTGTAAAGCTTTGTTCAAGGGATTTGGAACAAATTTAAATCTTAGTACAACGTATCATCCAGAGTCAGATGGGAAAATAAAAAGGACTAACAGGATAATTAAGTTCATGCTTAGAATGTATGTGATGGATCAACCATCAAAGTGGGAATCTTTTATTCATTTAGTTGAATTTTCCTACAATAATGGGTATCAAACCTTATTAAAGATAAGTCTGTTTGAAGCATTGTATGGTAGAAAATGTAACACTCTAATGAGTTGGGACAATCCAGTAGAAAGAGCAGTTGTTGGGCCATAATTGTTAAAGAAAATAGAAGAGCAGATGACAAAGATAAAACATAATTTAAAAGATTCCAAGGATAGGAAGAAAAGCTATGTAGACAAGAACAAAATTTTCATAGAATTCAAAGTGGGAAAACATGTTTTTTTGAAAATGAAAGAAAAGAGAAGCTCGCTAAGATTAGGAAGTTGCCCAAAGTTGGCAACAAGATATTGTGGGCCTTTTGAAATATTAGAAAAGATAGGGCCAACTGCATAAATGTTATATTTTCCTACATCCATGAGAATTCATAATGTATTTCATGTGGCATTGTTAAAGAAATGTGTTCCTGATCCTAACCACATAATTGATTGGAATCTGATCAAGGTGGAGCATGAAGGATATTTCTGTGTGGAAACAATATGCATATTGGACCGAAAATTCAAAATGCTTAGGAACAAATCCATAGGGTTGGTAAAGGTTCAATGGACCTACTATGGTACTGAAGATGCTACATGGGAGCATGAATAAAACATGTGGGAATAATACCCACAAATTTTGACAGTTTTGAAGAAGACAAAATGCAAGACTCTGTTTTGAGAAGCTAGAGTTATGGAACCACATTTCATAGTCTTATCCAACTGCGTTGGGGACCTTGATAAAATAATGTCTCATTCCTTGGGTTAGCCTTAATAAATAGATGGTACATCCCTTAGTTTATCCTTGATAAACAATTGTTACATCCCTTGTGTTATAGAATAATTCCCCTGCGGACAGGTGAATCTTACCTCAGAGTACATACCCCTCTACCAAGATAGAAAACTACCTTTGGACACTACCATTCCTATAAATTAATTCTATCCATCAAGAAAGAGAGAAAGAGGAAGAGTATGATGTACCTCACTTTTGAATTTTGTCCAAGCTACTCCAATCTGGGAGTTCTGAATATTTCATGCAATGGATAACAAGAGACAAACAACTATCTCCTACTCTAATGGATTAGACAAAATAAATCTATCTATGAAGATTAAAACAAGTATATGTAAACACATACTATAAGGAAATAGGACAAGTATATTTATGAGAAATTTAAAAATGAAACTTACAATCTTCAGATGATGTTGTTACAACCTCTCCAAGTCCTCCTCATCCAACCCTTACTCGAAAGATCCATGATCAGAATAAAAATGCTTTGCTGATTTTTTTCCTCTCTTATTCACCATGAGAATGCCTCCATTTATAGGCTTTGAGAGGCTCAACCACCTTGGTTATATTTGGAATTAGTTGAGGATATGGCTCCAATAGTTTTTCTATCTCCCTTAGATGGAGCCTAAGGGTTAGATTCGAGCCAAACCAACTCGATCCATTCATAGTTGTCTTCAAAAGAAAAATGGATTTCTTCCAATATTTTCTCAACTAAATCAACACTCCTTTACAATGGGTAACAGAGTGCTAGAACGCTCCCTGAGAGATGGAAAAAGAATGCTATCACTCCCTGTATATGAGCAGGGGAGCGTTGATCTTCCTAAAATTTTCCAAGATGAGCAATTCTCATAGAAATACATTTGTTCCAACTATTAGATGATGGGGATTATTTTAGGGGTTGTATCAAGTGTTTTCATGGTGTCATTCGTGATGCGACACTTATAGAATGAGAATGCGACACTTACAACACTTGTGACAAAAGTGTGACACTTACGACACTTCCGACAATAAGAATGTGGCATTATCGAAGTGAGGAACTTTGATGTGTAATAGATTTCCCCCTAAAGTGTGAAGTTAGAAAATGCAAGACGCTAGACAAAAAAATTTGTAGGTTCTTCTAAGCAAGGGTATGGAGTTGGGGAACCTAGTAGAAGCTGGAGACAACCATTAAAAAATGTTAATATGTGTTCCATTCCCAAGGAAAACATACCTATGCTCGGACTATAAATGACTCAAAGTATGGCCGCCAATAAATATACTGCGTATCCATATTGACTAAGGGTATTTCCACCAGAGATACAATGTGGATTCATACTTCTGTGACATGAAATGATCGTAGCCACAAAAAATACACAATGGAGCTACAAGATGATAAAACATAGCCACAAACCAATATAATGTGGATCTATGTGAGAACATAAGTATCAGCATGCTCAAATGACTTCCTTTGCAGCATGGGCAGAACAAATAACATAGTGAATGCTCAACCCAGGGTCTTCATCCCAATCCCGATGTGGTATGAATCTATCCATGTGAATATATGTTTTGATGTCGAACATGGTAGAAACCACTTGATTACTGGCCATTGAGGTAAACTGTTAACAAGTGTGAGGGAAATCACCGATGATACCAATGACTCCCAAGGTACCCTAGTACATTCCAGCGAATGTGAATAAATGAGATGAGGTAGAAAATTTGTGGAATCATCTGATCAGTGGTCAATGATGTAAACCTACTATCGAAATCGAGGAGGCCTGCCATTGAGGCATCCAAGTCCCAAGGTACTAACTGGTTTCTAAGTCTAATTTTCGGATGATGTGTTGAAGTTGATAGGAAAAGACTCATTGAAGGAGGGCCTTGATGTATCCCCTATCATCGACACGAAACTAACACAAGAAAGTGATAAGATTATAGAAGATGAACACAGACTGACACGGGCATGGAAACTGGTAATTTTGTAGATGGTTGAATTTTGAGGAAGAAACTTCCCTTGAACACTGAGGCATGACATGAGACTTGGCAACATAAATGCAGAGTGGACCAAAACATAATGCAACGAGTGTTGAGGCATTCTTTGGATGGATAAAAGGAGTGGAAATACTCATAGGATTGGTTCTGTGTGGAGGCTTAGCGAATTGTCCAAGTGTTCAGTGTGGAGGTTAAAACAAGTGTCGTGTTCAAGGGAGACTACAAGAGCTGCTTACAAAATTTTTCAAGAAACTTGACCCACTTCCTTCAATTTTTTCCCCCATCCATATAGACGAGTACCTATTTTTAATTTAATGAGCTCGAGGAGGATAACACATACTCAATATAACTCACCTTTGGTAAGTTCCTCTTCCTTTATTTAGAAAACTGGAAGAAGTAAGGGTTCATCCCCATATGGGTCCTTCACTGTGTAGTTTAACGAGTCCAGAGAAAGAAAACTCAGTGGTTTTTCATGTTTAGAGAATATGAAAAGAACTTAAAGGAGACTCCAAGATTGCCCTTTTTCATAATTTTAGTCTTTGAGGTCTGAAAAATAGATAAAATATTACTCGAAAGAATCCCTTTCAAACCTTTTAAAGAGTGTGAAAAGAAGCAAGATCACGCGACAATATTTTCATCTTTAGAGAGTCTGAAAAGAGATTAAAGGAAACTCTAGGGGGTTCCTTTTTCGTATATCCTTTACGAGTCCGAAAAAGTGATAAAAATATACTTGGTTACATTCTGATGTATTTATGAGCACGAGAAAGAACAAAGACTAAGCTCATTAGCATTACAAGTTCATTGAAAAAACTCTGCTCAAATTCCTGTATAATCAAGTTGTTCTGGGAAAAAGACATTAGTAGATTCTCGAAAATTGACAAAAAAACCCAAAAATAATCCTTATAATAAGGAGAAATGACCAAATTTGAACATATCAAATACCAAATTAGGGAAAAAAATCATTTTTGCCTTTGTTTTTACTATTCTCCTCTCCTCTTTGAGTTTTTCCTCTTTTAGAGTGTTTTTTCAGGTGTTGATTGTGAGGGTTGTGGGCAACCGTTCTCGAAACCGTCCGAATCAGGTTGGTTCTTTCCTGCTCATTCATTTCGATGTATTTTTATTGCATTTCAGCCCTTATTTTAGGTGCTTAGTCTCCTTGGGAAGCCCTAAAGTGCCGAACTTGATCGACTCCCCCTCATGGAATCAAGGGGAGAACCAATCATGATTTCAACGCCCTGGTATGTGTGTTGATGGAGCGCTAGCGCTTTATTTTCTCCGTAAAGGGAGCGCTAAGTGAAAAAATTAAAAATATTTTGATTTTTAGGCTAAAAAGAGGCAATTTCATTTTTTGAAAACTTAGCTAATGATGATTAATTGATGTATTTGCAGGTTTCACTCATAGCTAGTCATGATTGAATGGAAAGAACCTGAGAACGAGTTTGATGACATTTCTTCTCTACAAGTCCCTCAAGTAAGGATGACTTTACGCAATTGTGGCTTTCTCGATTACTTCAAACTTCAGAATATGAGGAAAGAAGTGCCATTGCTCGAATATTTGATCGACTTGTGGGATGACAGTGAGTAAGCATTCCGAATAGGATCACATCTACTTGAGATGAAGATGGATGATGCATACTTTTTTATGAGGCTATCGAGGAGAGGGGAACCCATTATTTTTTCTGGACGTCGGGAAACTCCACGACCGACTGATGCATATGTTGCTGAATACTGCATACAAGGGTCTCAGTTGGTAGGAGGAAGGATCTCTATAAAAGACGTGATGGATCTATCTATTTGATCCATCCTGTTTTATATCACCAAGTTGGCAGGAAGCACTAGTGTCCATCTCGCTTCTAGGTCCCAAATTTCTTATGCCATTCAGTGCTTGGAGCCTAGGCTATTCAACTGGAGCATAGGGTTCTTTAGGAATGTTAAAGAGAAGATATCCAAATGTAGATCGAGAAGGAAAAAATAGTTTGGATATGGTTCTTTCTTGGTCTCATTTTTCGTGGAGTGGATTCCATAGATGCAACCACAGATTGCAATGATAGCACACCCTGTGACCGAGCCTTGCATGGAGCGGTGAAATAGTCTTTCCCCCAAGTTGGGAAATGAGCCCTCAAATTTTAGATTTACTGTCGACTTGTTCGCATGGTGGAGGAGGAAGTTGGTAGTGATCGAGGATTTACCTTATGTTGGGGTGGATTTTAGAGGTAGTGTGGACTTGTTGCTTCCTAAGGGTATAGAGTGGGACGCATCAGGTACGAAATATCATAACCTTGTAACAATAGTTTTCTTGTTTTTTATATGTTTTTGGTTGTACAACAAGGGATCTAAGTCATTTTGTTTTCATCATGTATATATAGGTGTGTCACGTCCAATAAATATGTGAGCATTAGGATGTCATGAACATGCACAAGCGGTGACAAAGCATGATGTCGTAGTGGGAGGACTCCGAGAGGTGGAGAGGAACCTCTGTGGCTTGACCATGAGCGTTCCTCCCCCGAGGAGGTGAGATGCTCCTCTACACCTTCATAGGCATACATTTTGAGTCTCTAAAGGCATCGACCATTTGTTACGGTGGGTGGAAAGGGTGGCAGTGTGCTATGCAGAGCACAGCAAGGTGCGGGGTGATCCAAAATTGATCTTTTAAAGGCCATGGTTAAGTTTATGCATGATTTGATTTACCATTGAGAAATTGAAGAGAAGAAGAAGATTTAATGAAATAATATTGCAGCGATCATAAACAATTTCGAATAGAAAATAAGCACTAAAAACAACAAACCATAACGCCAAGATGTTAACGGAGTTTGACAATGTTGTCTACATCTCTGAACCTTTGTCTCATGGGGGAGGCTTTCTTATTAATATTAAATGCTTCAAAAATACATCAGAATTACATCAAATGGATTAGAAACTAGTCTAGGTGTGTTCTTCTCGACCTAAAGAATCCAACACAACTAAATTCACTGAAAAAGGTTGAGCATAGCTCCTGAAAATGGCCTCCAAAGTTCGCTTCATCAATGGCTTCCCTGCATAAAAAATGACTCGATATTCACAATTCTTCATCATTTTCTCTTGTTTTGAACCTCTTTTCCATGGAAAACATGCCTAGTTAATTATATTCAGATTTGGGGTTCACCTCCCAACTTCCTCCAAATATCTGGCCTCAAAAAGGGCTCCAGATCCTTATTTTTGGGAAATATCCACAAAAATCAGCATAAAATATTATAAAAATACAAATACTATAGTTTTTAAACCACTTTGGGAAAAATTAGGTGTGTGCACCCCTTTCTACTCGGCCCTTGGTCATATGGGAAGCGCCATGTGGCCTCGGGCTAACCTCTATGTCTAGTCTTCTGCCCTGGCCCTCGCTTTTGGTTGCATGGGAAGGCATGTGACCTCAGGCTCTGGATTCGGCCCCCGGGTCATATGCTCCTGGTCGTGCGCTGGTGGTCACATGGAAGGATTCTCTGGTCGACAGGTAGCCCCCATCAACTGGGGATTATCCCCAAACATCCACCAAACTCAACTCAAATAAAAATTTTGCCACATGTCAAAACAAGAAACACCACAACCCATTTGGTTAGCCCATAGCCATTAGTTCGTTTCTCGCCCAATGGTCATGGTTTCGACTCCACTGGAGCTGCATACCATATTTTTGACCAGGCCTCTTTTTCCTTATTTGGGGTGCCATGTGGCACCCTGTGATTGGGCCATGTGTCACCTCCGAATTGGACCGTACCAAACCAATCAACACATAATCAACACACAATGAGCTTACACAGACAACTTTTTGAGTCAGGGTCATATGCCATGTGTCAACTTATCACTGGGCCACTTTTCATTCGTACCCTACCACATGTCATCCATACTCTACCATGTGTCATGACCTGAGCCTTCCATGTCATCATACGAACTTCTATGTCAGTGTCCATTGCCACATCAGCACCCGAAAATGAAAAAACTCTCTGACACGTGTGAGCTCCTGGTGCTGCCACATCAGCATGCTGACATCAACAGTATGACCTCTGACTTTTGACTTTGACTTTTTTTTCCTATTTGGTAAAAAGTTCAGAATGTGATAACTTTTGCATACCGTGTTTATTTTTGGAAAAAAACATACCGCCAAAATCGGCATGATGATCCCTACGCAATGTCACTAGTTTCATTTGATTTCGAGAAATTTGAAATTTTGGTCTTCCTAGATCCATTTTGGATTATTCCTCCCCACTAAGACCTTTTGGTCCTCCAAAGGGATATTAACTAGTCATTAAGTGCGGGATAGGGATCCCCACTTGTCCTTTGTATTTAAACTCTATCATGTGCACCTTTCGCATCATAATCAATTGGATAATAAACATGACAACTAAAAGCATATTTTTATCCATTTGAACTCGTTCACATATGATTGAATCCACTATCATCTAGGTAGAAAACATTAGCAGCGATAACATCAGAAATATGAATGAAACTGAACCAATATGTTTGATTGGCTTGCACAACATTAACTTATATTGAAGCAAAGTATGATTGAACTCCCATCTTACAACCATCTCATGTTCATGCTTAATATCAACTACTTTACTTGGCACAATTATAGGTGTATTTCTTGCATAATCTACATTAATGAAATGTTCCATTGTTAGAAGAGATTGATTTTCTTTTATATGATGAGCATGTACAACATATTCAGTTCCCTTTTTACACAAGTGATATTGATTATGTTCCTTGTAGAAGATTTCTTTACGATCATATAAATAAGGGCTTCCTAAGACCATTCCACATGTTTCTAGTGGCACCACATCACATATTACTTCATCCACATACTTAGATGTAATTGCAAACTTTATGATACATTGCTTTTCTATGGGGAATTTGTGGTCTTTTCTTATTCAATTTAGTGAATAGGGTTTGTGATGCATCTTAGTTCTTATTCCCAAATTCTTAACCACTTCTTCTAAAATTAAGTTAGATTGAGATCCACCATCTATCAATGTATCGATATTAGTATGTTTCATTATGAACCTTATCTGAAACAAGTTACTTCTTGAATCAAAACCATCACCAATTTTACCTGTCAAACCAACTGCTATCATTTTAAACTCATCATCGGAATATGATCCCAAGTATGTTGGTTGTGTTGTTGTTGCAACTTTTTTCCTCCCTTTCCTCTCTTTGAACCACTTCAGTTTCTTCTCTGGGTGCAATTGCCAACAATGCTCATCATCGTGCCCTTCTTTCTTGCAAAAGAGATTCTCTTCACTATTGCTGAATTTTCTTTCTTCCCATTCCATTTTCCTTTGCCATCTTTCTTTGAAGATGATTCCTATGATACACCAACTCCAGTTTTTCCTATTTCAATATATGTTTCTTGGACAGAAAACTCATCAAGATTATTAGGTCCAAACATAAATACAGTATTACGAATATAAGCAGGAAAATCTCCTATATACTTCATAAGAGTTTCTTGTGTAGTCAATGGAACATCTAACATTAAATCCATCTTACGAAATTCATCTGTATATTCCTACACCGATTGTCCTTTCCTTAACTTAAGACTTTTCCATTCAATTAAATCCTTTTCCTTATATCCCAATGGATAGAACTGTTTTCTAAGTGTGGAAATAAAATCATGCCATGATGGAAAAATCTTACCAACTTGTTGAGTTCCATGTTGCATCTTACTTTTCCACCATATGAGAGCTTTCCCTTTAAGACAAAGTGATGCCAATTTGATTTTGGTTGCATCATCTTTGATTTGATGTAGATTACAATATACCTGCATCTGTCTAACCCAATTATTAAGTTTCTCAGCATTAACTTCACCATCATAGATAGGAAAAACAAATTTTACATTGAGTTTAAGTAATGGCATATCATACTTATGTTTATGACAATGTTTTCTTGAAGAAGTAGTATCCAAACTTGTACTTGAAGAAGAAGAAGATGGAGATGAAGGAGGTGAAGGAGGATATTTTGGAGGGTCCTCTCCTTATTCACTTTTGGCTTGCTTTGAATATTTCCCTTGAACCGGTCTCTTCTATTCCAAGTAATCATCATACAACACTTTTATCATCTCTAACGTGGCGAAGAAAGTCTTTTGAAACTCTCTTTAATTTTGAGAAAGTCCTTCTTCTGATGTCATATTCTCACTTTGAGATGTCCTATTTCTTGATCAAATCTCAGGATCTCCTTCTACAAGATCTCATTCACCACAACTTAGTTTTTCATTGGTAATCATGCAAACTCAAACAACCAACTGTCAACCTGCTCTGATACCACTTGATCCGAAATTGATCGTTTAAAGACTATGGTTAAGTTTATGCATGATTTGATTTACCATTGAGAAATTGAAGAGAAAAAGAATATTGCAGCCATCATAAAGAATGAAAAACAAAAAACAATCACTAAGAACAAAAAACCATAACGCCAAGATTGTTAACAGAGTTTGACAAAGTTGCCTACGTCTCTCGACCTTTGTCTCAATGGGGGAGGATTTATTATTAATATTTAATGCTTCAAAAATACATCATAAGTACATCAAATGGATTACAAACTGGTCTGGATGTATTCTTCTTGACCTCAATAATATAACACAACTGATGACACTGAAAAAGGATGAGCATAGCTCCCGAAAATGGCCTCCAAAGTTCGCTTCCACAATGTCTTCCCTGCATAAAAATGGAAAAGCTTCAAAATTATTCAACATTTTCTCATGTTCTAAACCTATTTTCAATGGAAAACAGGTCTAGTTAAATATATTTGTAGTTTGGGTTCACCTCCCAACTTCCTCCCAAGATCTTGCCTCAAAAAGGGCTCGAGATCCTCATTTTTGGGAAAAAGTGCACAAAAATCAGCATAAAATATTATAAAAATCCAGATAATATAGTTTTAGACCCACTTTGGGAAAAAATTGGTGCACGCACTCCTTTTTCCTCGAGCCTTGTTGATATAGGAAGCACCATGTGGCCTCGGGCTAACCTCTGTGCCTAGTCTTCCACCTTGGCCCTTGCTTCTGGCTGCATGGGAAGGTATGTGGCCTCGGGCTCTAGCTTTGGCCATCAGGTCATATGCTCGTGCTAGTGGTCACATGGAAGGATGCTCTGGTCGATGGTTAGCCCCCACTAACCATGGATTATCCCCAAACATCCTCCAAACTCAACTTAAATAAATATTTATCCACATCTCAAAACAAGAAACACCACAACCCATCTGGTTATCCCATAGTCGTTAGTCCATTGCTCGCACGAAGGTCGCGGTTTCAACTCCGCTGGAGTTGCATACCAAATTTTTGACCAAGCCTCTTTGGACTTATCTAGGGTGACACGTGGAACCCTATGATTGGGCCATGTGTCACCTCCAGATTGGACCGTACTAAACCAATCAGAGCACAGTCAACACGCAGTCAACCTACACAGTTAGCTTGTCAAGTCAGCTTCGTATGCCATGTGTCAACCTGTCATTGGGCCATATCACTGCCACTTATCATCTATACCATTCCATGTTTCACTTGTACCCTACCACGTGTCATGACCTAAGTCTGCCACATCATTGTACATACTTCCATGTCAACATTCGTACAGTCCACATGTCTACCACATCAGCACTCGAAAACACCAAAACTACCTGACACGTGTCAGCTCCTGGTGTTTCCATGTTAGAATGACGACACCATATTCCATGTCATGCTGACATCAACAGTATGACCTCTGACTATTTTTTTGCATGTTTGGTAAAAAGTTCAGAACGTGATAACTTTCGTATACGGTTTCCATTTTTGGAAAAAAACATACTGCTAGAATCGACACGGCGATCCCTACACGATGGCATTGTTTTCGTTCGATTTCGAGAACTTTGAAATTTTGGACTTCTTGGATCCATTTTGGATCACATGGGGATGAGGAGAGTCTCCGGTCATTTTTTAGTATTATATGATGACTATGGGCATAAATTCCCATGTTTTCTGCATTATGTACTTTTGTATGATGTATTTTGACAAAAACGTTTGCTATCAAGCTTATATATAAACGAGTTTTGCGGTGGCTACTTATGTTGTATTTTTTTTATATGATGTTTTTTATACATATGTTTTATGTTCCAAATGTTTATCTATGCACAACATACCAATCCAACATAAAATTCGCTAACGAACCCACAATTGTATTGAGTTCTCTCGATATATGCTTGTATTCTAGAAATTCAAAATCTCTTTCGAGACAACGAACCCTTAGATGGAGATGTAGTAAAGCTAAGTTGTAGACAACATACTCATATTTAGTTGACAGACCATGAGTTGAGAATCGAGGTTGATAATCAATTGAGATATACCTAGAGAATAGTCTTTAGTCAAAAGTTTGATGACTGAATGATATTATGCAACGTTATTGGTTGCAGATCCAAGGCAAATTCCTCCCGAACTCACTAACTCGCTAGAGTAGTAGATGACCCAAGATGCAGAAGCGATGTTCTGTGTATGTCGACTAGCACTATCCACAAACTCAAAATAGATGGGAAAGGATGATGTCATTTGCGCATTCAATCACAAAGCAAAGTATAAGCAGCTGAGAAAAAACTCGTGCACGCAAAAGAAAAGACACACCAAGTCAAAAGTATATAGTACAGTGATGTAAAAAGTAAACATGCGAGATATTATATGCATAGTACTTCTTGAGATAAAGCCCATTTTGGGGCTCACCGAGAGATATTCCATTGTAGTCTACTAAATCGTAGGTGCCTCTATGTAGCACACATTCTATGATGTATGGCCCGCTCCACATGGGTTCTAACTTTCCTTCCCCCAGTTTGTCATGATCTTGATCATAGAATAGGACTAGATATCCTTCTGGGAAAGCATGAGGTTGGATGGACTTATCATATTTATTTTTCATGTGTTTTTTATCTGTCTCGTTTATGAGAGAAAAATCACGACAGTTTTCATCCGACTTGGTTAGATATAAGAATCGTTCCTCGTCAGTAGAAGTATGGGGTAGGAGTTCTATGGTGAGTTTCAATGAAGGAATCTCACATTTGATTGGTAATACCGCCTCTATCCTGTATACCAACTGGATGGATCAAAGGAGTGGAAAGACTCTTAGGATTGGTTTAGTTTTGAGGTTTAGATAATTATCCAAGTGTTCAGTGTGGAGGTTAAAACAAGTGTTGTGTTCAAGGGTGACTGCAAGAGCTGCCTATAAAAGTGTTCAAGAAACTTGACCCACTTACTTCAATTTTTTCCCCCATCCATATAGATGAGTACTTCTTTTTAATTCAACAAGCTCGAGGAGGAGAACACATACTCGTTATAACTCACCTTCGGTAAGTTCCTCTTCCTTTATTTAGTGAATTGGAAGAAGTAAGGGTTCGTCCCCATATGGGTCCTTCAATGTGTAGTTTAACAAGTCCAGAGAAAGAAAAATTGGTGGCTTTTCATGTTTAGAGAGTCTAAAAAGAACTTAAAGGTGACTCCAAGATTGTCCTTTCTCATAATTTTAGTCTCTGAGGTCTGAAAAAGAGATAAATATTACCTGAAAGATGCCCTTTCAAACGTTTTAACGAGTGTGAAAGGAAGCAATATCACTCAACAATATTTTCATGTTTAGAGAGTCTGAAAAGAGATTAAAGGAAACTCCAAGGGGTTCCTTTTTTGTATATCCTTTACGAGTCCGAAAAAGTGATAAAAATATACTCGGTTACATTCTCATGTATTTATAAGCACGAGAAAGAAAAAAGACTAAGCTCATTGGTGTTACAAGGTCATCGAAAAAACTCTGCTCAGATTCCTGTATAATCAAGTTGTTATGGGCAAAAGACATTAGTAGCTTCTTGAAAAATGACAAAAAACCCAAAAATAAACTTTAATAAGGAGAAATGACCAAATTTGAACATATCAAATATCAAATTAGGGAAAAAAAATCATTTTTACCTTTGTTTTTACTATTCTCCTCTCGTCTTTGAGTTTTTCCTCTTTTGGAGCATTTTTTCAGGCATTGATTGCGAGGGACGTGGACGATTGTTCTCAAAACCGTTCAGATCATGTTGGTTCTTTTCCCCTCCTCATTCATTTCCATGTCTTTTTATTGCATTTCATCCCTTAGCTTAAGTGCTCAGGCTCCTTGGGAAGCCTTAGAATGTTGAACTAAATCGACGCTCCCCCAAGGAATCGAGGGGAGCACCAATCACAATTTCAACGCCTTGGTATGTGCGTTGACGGAGTGCTAGTGCTCTATTTTCTTTGTTAAGTGAGCGCTAAGCGAAAAAATTAAAAATGTTTTGATTTTTAGGCTAAAAAGAGGCAATTTCTTTCTTTGAAAACTTAGCTAATGATGATTAATTGATGTATTTGCAGGTTTCACTCATAGCTATTCATGATTGAATGGAAATAACATGAGAACGAGTTTGATGACATTGCTGCTCTACAAGACCCTCAAGCGACAAAGACTTTATGCAATTTTGGCTTGCTCAAGTACTTCAAACTTCAGAATATGAGGAAAGAAGTGTTATTGCTTGAATATTTGATCGGCTTGTGGGATGACGGTGAGTAAGCATTCCAAATAGGAACACATCTGCTTGAGATCGATATGGATGATGTATACTTTTTGATGGGGCTCTCGAGGAGAGGGGCACCCATTCATTTTTCGGACGTCGGGCTACTCCGCAATCGACCGAGGCATATGTTGTTGAATACTACATACCAGGGTCACGATTGGTAGGAGGAAGGATCGTTATAAAAGACATGATGGATCTATCTCTCCAATCCATCCCATTTTCTATCACCAAGTTTGTGGGAAGCACTAGTGCCCATATCGCTTCTAAGTCCCAAATTTCTTATGCCATTCAGTGCTTTGATCCTAGGCTATTCAATTGGAGCGTAGGGTTCTTGAGGAATGTTAAAGATCAGATATACAAATGTAGAAGGGGCAGGAAAAAAAATAATTTGATATGGTTCTTTCTTGGTCTCATTTTTCTTGGAGAGGATTCCACAGATGAAACCATAGGTTGCAATGATAGCACGCCCTATGACCGAGCCCCACATGGAGCGGTGGAATAGTCTTTCCCCCAGGTTGGGGAATGAGCCCTCAAATTTTATATTACTGTCAACTTCTTCGCATGGTGGAGGAGGCAACTGGTAGTGATCGAGGATTTCCCTTATGTTGGGGTGGATTTTAGAGGTAGTGCAAACTTGGTGCTTCCTGAGGGTATACAATGGGATGCATCAGGTACGAAATCTCATAACCTTGTAACAATATTTTTCTTGTTTTTTATATGTTTTTGGTTGTATAACGAGGGATATAATTCATTTTGTTTTCATCATACAGACATAGGTGTGTCATGTTCAACAGCGATGCGAGCATTAGAATGCTATGGAGATGCACAAACGATGATAGAGAATGATTTCATAGTGGGAGCACTCCGAGAGGTGGAGAGGAACCTCCGTGGCTTGACCATGAGTGTTCCTCCCTCGAGGAGGTGAGATGTTCCTCTACACCTTCATAGGCATACATTTTGAGTCTCTAAAGGCATCGACCATTTGTTACGATGGGTGGCAAGGGTGGCAGTGTGCTATGCAGAGCACAACAAGGTGTGGGGTGATCCAAAATTGATCTTTTAAAGGCCATGGTTAAGTTTATGCATGATTTGATTTATCATTGATAAATTGAAGAGAAGAAGAAGATTTAATGAAATAATATAGCAACCATCATAAATAATGTAGAACATAAAATAAGCACTAAAAACAACAAACCATAATGCCAAGATTATTAACGGAGTTCGATAAAGTTGCCTACATCTCCGGGCCTTTGTCTTAATGGGGGAGAATTTATTATTAATCTTAAATGCTTCAAAAATACATCAGAAGTACATCCAATGGATTACAAATTGGTCTGTCTATGTTTTTCTCAACATCAAGAATCCAACACAACTTAAGGCACTGAAAAAGGCTGAGTGTAACTCCCAGAAATGGCCTCCAAAGTTAGCTTCATCAATGGATTCCCTGCATAAAAATGGCTTAAGCTTTACAATTATTCAGAATTTTCTCCCATTATGAACCTCTTTTCCATGGAAAATAGGCATGGTTAAGTATATTTGGAGTTGGGTTTCACCTCCCAACTTTCTCCCAAGATTTGGCCTCAAAAAGGGTTCCATATCCTCATTTTTGGGCAAAAATCCACAAAAATCAGCATAAAATATTATAAAAATACAAATAATATAGTTTTAAACCCACTTTGGGAAAAATTGGGCACACGAGCCCCTTTCTCCTTGGCCCTTGGTCATATGGGAAGCGCCATGTGGCCTTAGGCTAACCTATGTGCCTAGTCTTCCGCCATGGCCCTCGCTTCTGGTTGCATGGGAAGGCATGTGGCCTCAGGCTCTGGCTTCGGCCCCTGGGTCATATGATCCTGGTCATGCACTGGTGGTTGCATGGAAGGATATTTTGGTCGATAGGTATCCCCCGCCGACTGGGGATTATCCCCACACATCCACCAAACTCAACTTAAATAAATATTTTGCCACATGTACAAACTAGAAATACTACAACCCATCTGGTTAGCCCATATCCATTAGTTTGTTGCTCACCTAGAGGTCACGAGTTCAACTCCACCAAAGCTTCATACCAAATTTTTGACCATGTCTCTTTGTCCTTATCCGGGGTGCCGTGTGGTACCATGTGATTGGGCCACGTGTCACCTCCGGATAGGACTGTACGAAATCAGTTAGCACACAGTCAGATTGTTAGCAATATGACCTTTGATTGTTGACTTTGACTTCTTTTTTCCTGTTTGGTAAAAAATTTAGAACACAATAACTTTCGCATACAATGTCCATTTTCGGAAAAAAAAAAAAACATATTGTCGGAATCAACACGACAATCCCTACATGATGGCACTGGTTTCATTTGATTCCGATAACTTTGAAATTTTGGCCTTCCTAGATCCATTTTGGATCATTCCTCCCCACTAAGACCTTTTGGTCATCCAAAGGGATATTAACCAGTCATTAAGTGCGGGATAGGGCTCCCCACTTGTCCTTTGTATTTAAACTCTATCATGTGCACCTGTCGCATCATAATCAATTGCATAATAAACATGACAACTGAAAGAATATTGTTATCCATTTGAACTCGTTCACATCTTATTGAATCCACTACCATCCAGGTATAAAACATTAGCAGTGATAACATCAGAAATATGACTGAAACTGAACCAATATGTTTGACTAGCTTACACACTATTAACTTATCATGAAGCAAAGTATGATTGAATTCCCATCCTACAACCATCTCATGTTCATGCTTAAGATCAACTGCTTTACTTGGCATAATTATAGGTGTATTTCTTGCATAAGATGCATTCTTTAATTTTTCCATTGTTAGAAGAGATTGATTTTCTTTTATATGATGAGCATGTACAACATATTCAGTTCCCTTTTTAAACAAGTGATATTGATTATGTTCCTTGTAGAATATTTCTTTGTGATCGTATAAATAAGGGCTTCCTAAGACCATTCTACATGTTTCTAGTGGCACCACATCACATATTACTTCATCCACATACTTAGATGTAATTGCAAACTTTATGATACATTGATTTGTTATGGGAAATTTGTGACCTTTTCTTATCCAATTTAGTGAATAGGGTTTGTGATGCATCTTAGTTCTTAATCCCAATTTCTTAACCACTTCTTCTGAAATTAAGTTAGATTGAGATCCACTATCTATCAATGTATCGATCTTAATATGTTTCATTATGACCCTTATATGAAACAACTTACTTCTTGAATCAAAACCATCACCAATTTTATCTGTCAAACCAACTGTTGTGATTTTAGACTCATCATCATAATCTGATCCCAAGTATGTTGGTCATGTTGTTGTTGCAAATTTTTGCCTCCCTTTCCTCCCTTTGAACCACTTTAGTTTCTTCTCTGGGTGCAATTTCCAGGAATGCTCATCATATTTACCTTCTTTCTTGCAATTCTTGAAAAAGAGCTTCTCTTCCTTCACTGTCGCTGAATTTTCTTTCTTCCCATTCCATTTTCCTTTTCCATCTTTCTTTGAAGATGATTCCCCTGATACACCAAATCCAGTTTTTCATGTTTCAATATATGTTGCTTGGACAGAAACCTCATCAATATTATTAGGTCCAAACATAAATACAATATTATGAATATAAGTAGACAAACCTCCTATATACTTCATAAGAGTTTCTTATGTAGTCAATGGAACATCTAACATCAAAGTCATCTTATGAAATTCATCTGTATAATCCTGCACTGAATGTCCTTTCCTTAACTTAAGATTTTTCCATTCAATTAAATCCTTTTCCTTATATCCCAATGGATATAACTTTTTTCTAAGTGCAGAAATAAAATCATGCCATGATGGAAAAATATTACCAACTTGTTGAGTTCCATGTTGCATCTTACTTTTCCACCAGATGAGAGTTGTGCCTTCAATACAAAGCGATGCCAATTTGATTTTGGTTGCCTCATATTTGATTTGATGCACATTACAATATACCTCCATATGTCTAACCCAATTATCAAGTTTCTACCACATCAGCACCCGAAAATGCCAAAACTGCCTGACACGTGTCAGCTCCTGGTGTTTCCATGTCAGCATGTTGACGTCATTTTCAATGTCATGCTGACGTACTATTGACATCATCAGTATGACCTCTGATTGTTGACTTTAACTTTTTTTTTGCCTAAAGATTTCAGAACATGATAACTTTCATATACAGTGTCGAGTTTTGGAAAAACACATACTGTGGGAATCAACTTGACGATCCCTACACGATGGTGTTGGTTTCATCTGATTTCAAGAACTTTGAAATTTTTTCCTTCCTGGATCCATTTTGGATCACATGGGGACGAGTAGAGTCTCCAGTCATTTTGTAGTCTTATATGATGACTATGGGCATAAAGGCCGATGTTTTTCCCTGTTATGTGCTTTTGTATGATGTATTTTGACAAAAAAAATTACTATCAAGCTTATATATATAAATGAGTTTTGCAGTGGCTACTTATGTTGTATTTTTAATTTATGTAATTTTTTTTAGACATATGATTTATGTTCCAAATGTTTATCTATGCAAAACATACCAATCCAACATATAATTTGGTAATGAACCCACAATTGTATTGAGTTCTCTTGATAAATGCTTGTATTCTAGAAATTCAAAATCTCTTTCGAAACAACGAACCCTTAGATGGAGACGTAGTAAAGCTAAGTTATGGATGACGTACTCACGATTTAGTTGACGAACCACAAGTTGAGAATCGAGGTTGATAATCAATTGAGATATACCTAGAAAAGAGTTTCCAGTCAAAAGTCTGATGACATAATGATATTATGCAACATTATTGGTTGCAGATCTGAGGAAAATTCCTCCTAAACTCACTAACTCACCAGAGTGGTATATGCCCCAAGCTGTAGAAGCGATGTTCTGGGTATGTCAACTAGCACCATTCCCAAACCTGTAATAGATGGGAAAGAATGATGTCATCTATGCATTCAATCAAAAATAAAAGTATAAGCAGTTGAGAGAAAAATCGTGCACACAAAATAAAATACACACCAATTCAAAAGTATATAGTACAGTGATGTACAAAGCACACATGTCAGATATTATATGCATAGTAATTCTTGAGGTAAAGCCCATTTCGTGGCTCACCGAGAGATATTCCATGATATTCTACTAACTCGTAGGCACCTCTATGTAGCACATGTTTTATGATGTATGACCCATGCCACATGGGTTCTAGCTTTCATGCCCCCAGTTTTTCATGATCTTTATCATAGATTAGGACTAGATCTCCTTCTGCGAAAGCATGAGGTTGGATGAACTTAGCATATTGATTTTTCATGTGTTTTTGATATGTCTCGTTGATGAGAGAAACATCGCAATGGGTTTCATCCAACTTAGTTAGATATAAGAATCCTTCCTCTTTAATAGAAGTATGGGATAGGAGTTCTACAATGAGTTTCAACAAAGAAATCTCGCATTCGAACGGTAATACCGCCGCTATCCCGTATACCAACTGGAAGGGTGTAAATCCAGTTGTGTTTTTAACTGAAGTTCGATAAGCCCAGAGTGCAGAGAAGAGTTGCAAGTGCCAAGAGGTTTTTTTCACTCCCACAATGTGTTGAAGCATGGTTTTAAGGACTTTGTAGATGGCTTCAACATGTCTGTTTTCCTTATTATAGTAGGGGAATGAGTTGTCATGGAGAAAACCTAACTTGGTGCACAATTCACCCATCATCTAGCTCTGGAAATGGGATCCATGATCAGTTACACTATCTTGTGGGATATTGAATCGAGTGATGATGTGATTGAACACAAAAAGTATTGGAGTGTGGCCATCGTTAAGGAATGTAGGCATCGTCTCAACCCATTTAGTGAAACAATCTATGGAAACGATAATATAACCATGCCCCCCGGTTGAGGTAGGCTTACATTGCATTAAATCAATGCCCCATTTTGCAAAGGGGTCGACGACGACAATGGGATGAAGTGGAGTTGGGTGAGAACGTGATTTGTTCTGAAAGATATGAAATGGTGGACATTTTTTAACGAACTCAATGCAATCTTTGAATATGGAAGGCCAAAAATAACCGACACGTAAGATTTTTTGGGTTGTAGCCATCCCAGAAAGATGACCGCCACAATCTCCAAGGTGAAAACCATTTAAAACTTGTTTAGCCTCTTCATGGGTTAACCAATGTCGTAATATAGTATCAATGCCATAGTGGTACAATGTTTTTCCAATGATAAGATAGCGCTTTGAGTGGTGTCTAATGTGACATTGTTCATCACGTGAAATGCTAGGATGAAAGCATTGGGTTTGGAGATAGAGAATAATATCTCCATACCATGGATCATACATACTAATGAGGAACATGGATTCATCAGGAAGAGAATCATCAGCTCAGTATCCTCGTCGGTATGGGAAATATCGAAAATTAATTCCGCAAAAACCAATGATTTCTTAGCCTTGGATTTGACAAACTTGAGATCGAATTCTTGGAGAATGATGATCCATTTCAAATATTTCCCCCCAAGTACTTGACCAGTAAATATGTGGTACATGGGGTTTGAGTTTGCAATTATTGTGGTAGTGCGTAACAAAATATAGTATCAAAATATTTGGACGAAAATAACTACTCCCAAAGCCAACTTCTCGACATGTGAATATCGGAGTTCAGGACATGATAGAATTTTACTCAAATAGTAAATCACATGTTCCGTGCTGTCATCATCCTCTTCTAATAACACCATATCAATAGTGGAATTAGAGGCAAACAAATAAAGGATATAATCTTTCGCATAATTCAGTGGGCGCAAAAGTGGTGTGTTCGTTAAAGCATTCTTAAGAGCATCAAATAAGCGTTGAGAAGCTGCATCCTAGATGAAAGGGACATCTTTCTGCAACAATATCATGTATCATGAATCATTTAGTGATTTCGACATAATTGCAAATGAAATGACGAAGAAAGATTGCCTTCCCTTGCAAACTTTGCAGTTGTTTAATGTTGTTGGGAGGGGGTAAAGAGAGAATGGATTTGACTTTTAAGGGATCCACCCTAATCCCATATTTGGAGACTACGAATCCGAGGAGTCTCCTTGATTCAACAACAAAAATGCATTTATGGGGGTTCAAACGTATGTTGTAAAACCTACATCGAAGAAATATGGCTCGTAGGTGACCAATATGTTCTTGTCAATGAGTCAAGTGAGCTGGTAAGTCATCGAGGTAAGGTTCAATGATATGTTTGATGTCGTGGAATGCATATGACATGGCCCACTGAAAAGTGGCTCTAGCATTTTTAAGGCCAAAATGTAATTTCTTATAAGAGAAATTCCCCCATGGGCAGATGCAAGCCGTCTTGTGTTGATCAAGTGGTAAAATGTCGATTTGGTTATATCCAGAAAATCCATCCATAAAATAGAAGATAACGCTTCTGATGCAATTATCGATAATTTGGTCGATAAAGGGTGTAGGGTAATTGTCCTTGGGACAAGCCTTATTAAGATCCTGATAATCAACACAAACATGAATTTTCCCTTGTTTCTTGGTGACAAAAATGATGTTGGAAACCCATTCGGTCAGAGGGACGGGATAAATAAAACCAGATTTTAATAGTTTTTTGACTTCTACCTTGATTGTTGCAGTTTTCTTAGGATGAAACGGGCAAAGTTTCTATCTCATAGGTTTAATTCCCGGGTAAGTTTTGATTTCGTGCACAATTATTGATGAATCAATCCCTAGCATTTTTTTTGTAGCTCTAGGCGAAGATGTCAGGAAATTATTTAAACAAGGTGGTATAAGTTTCAGCTTCTTCAACTGAACAATTTGCACCTAGTTGTATGTTTTCCACAATACATTCTTTAATGGATACGTCGACACTAATCGTGGGGGAGATGTTTCCCAAATTCCCCTCTGAGATGGTATCATAAATGAGTATTGGAAATTGGGGGGATTCGACGATATCTCTAGGAAAGATAGAGAAAATATATTTCTCTATGTCATCCAAACTGGGAAGAAAGGACAAACTATGGTGGTTGTCATCCCATGGTGCCTCCTCGATACTAATCATTTCCATAATAGATTCATCTAATGGAAAAATATGTAGGATGTAATCGAAAGTAGAGGATAGGGAATCTAACCAGGATGGTAAGGAGTATTTAGTAGACACCAAAATATGTTGGTCGTCCAGTGAAGGAGAGGCACACTGGATGGCATTGTATTCAGCCTCTACAGTACTAAGTGGCATTGTGTCACCCAGTGTGTCAAATTATAAGGGACTAGGAATGATCCATGGATCAAATGATTCGAAGGACTAATGAGCCATAGTCGAAATCATATTAATTTTTGTGATGTGTTGCAGAGTGGGAGGAAAAGGTGTAGGAAAGGTACCCATGAGCAAAAATTCTTTCAAGAGACCTACCACAACACTTTCATAAGTAATTTTTGAGTCTCTGAGAAAAGGATTATTGTTGGTCATTTGAGTGCAAACATCAGGGGTGCAGTAATCTAACTGATTGATGGTCACAATTTTACCTTGATGAGGGAATTGGACGCATCAAAAAATTGATGAAGCGACGAGAGTCATAGCATAGAACCAAATTATCCCTAGAAAAAAGTTATAATTGAGGGGAGCATCGAATACTTAAACATTTACATAAAATAAAATTCCTCCCAATTGAACAACTAAGGATTGTAATAATCCACGAGGATGAAAACCTGTTCCATCAAATGCTCTTAACATGGTGGGAGATTGATTAAGACCAGGTGATTTAAGGCATTTCCATCAATCCAAGGACATGACACATGTCTATTCCCCCTCATCCAAGACCGTGTGATGAATATGTTGATTATGGACGATGACATCGATTTCGAAAGCAAGTTGGTGACAGAGTCGTGATTTAAAATTATCCAAGTTGAACGTGATATTATTCGATGACTCGGGATCTATAGCTCCGATGGATTCCAAGAGAGTCCTACATTGGCTAGGGTAGTGTTGTATAAATTCGAGAGATGACATAGCACAAGGTGCTTGGGACAAATATTCAATGATATTGTAGTTTTGAGCAACACATGAATTAGGATTAAAGGTCGAATTTCAAATTGTGCTCTTGGGTGGGTGTAGAATAGAGTCAAAGCTTGGTTTCTCAATATGGAGTGGTCCAAATGGAGGAGTAATTTTAGCGAGCATTGGATCCGGTGTAGTAATAGTAGTTACTTTTTCCTTATCATGTTTACCTGGATGTGTGTCATGCATTGTAGTACGAGTGGTCAAATATATCCCATTAAACATGTAAATGTGTGCACTCGATGAAGATTCCTCATTAGGAGGATGATTTGGGTTACCTCCTGTTAGAGGTGCGTGAATTTGTGAAACCATTGACTATTGTTGTGGAAAAGGATGTGTCAATACATCGAGTTGAGAATTTCCTTTAAAAAGTTTGGCAACATTGTCCCGATGAGAACAATCTCGTGTGTAGTGATCTTCACCACAAATGAGACATGGAAATTTTGGTTTGTGCTATGGTTGTTTCTTAGTAGCAGGTGGTTGTGTTTGTGTTTTTGTATTTTTGGTTTGATTATTGTTTTTCTTGGGTTTATTCTTAGTTTCATTCTTACCCCGTGACTTTTGTGGAGAAACAAATTCAACTTCATTCACCTCATATATTTGAGTTGGGGTGGAGTTTTATGAGAGTGAAGTCGAGCCCGATAGCAGGGGAAGTGACTGAACGATTAGTCATGTCGGTTGAATATGGAATGGAATGGGTTTTGATGGAATTGATAAATACATCTATGTGAGCGATGGAGGATGGTTTTGATAAATCGGTTGATGGAAGGGGAGCATTTGGAATCATTTCATACAAAGTACTAGATTGGGAATAAACCAAGTCTAGTTACTGGGCACGAGCAATGGATTCCTCTTCCGTAACGACACCACCCATGGCTACATCATGAGAAATAGGAGGTAAAAGAGACTTGGTGAACCACTCATCCAAAAATTGGTCGGGAATGGTTTCTTTGATCAACCGTCATCGTCATCTCCATACATGAATATGATCATAAATATGTACGGAGTTGGTCTGATGAAGGGAGGTCAAAATTTTCATGACCATTTCATAGTGGATAAGTAATTGGAAGTGAGTGAGAAAAGCGAATGAAAGTGAATTAAAATCATGAAAAATTCCATGTTGTAACTCAATGTACCATTTAGTCGTTGTACCTGTAAGTGTATGCTGGAAAATACATAACCGAATAGAATCATCCATTAGTGAATTTGATGAACACCATAGATGAAAGGTCATAACTAGGTTTACCATCAAATTTTGGAATATCGAAAGGTAATTTGGAAAGAATGGCTGGCCAAAAAGGAGAGTGTAATATGGGATCGTTTGTTAATCTCGACATATACGGTAGATCTAGAGTGGCTAAGAATGCTAACTGTCGATTGACTTGAGGATGATATTGGTGTGGCATAGTAACATTAGTAGGACCATAAAATCATTGTGGTAGATAGTTGTAGCCAATAGGTCCTCCCATATAGTGTTGATTTTGACAAACAAACGTAGGATTTATCTGTTGAGGGATTTTCATAAAAGGAGAGGGGAAACCCATTTGGCCCTAGGGAGGATAACCAGTATAACTAGGGGGAGGATAGTTTTCTTGATTATCTTGAGGAAGATAACCAGCTTGGCCTTGAGGAGGGTAACTAGGTTGACCTTGAGGAGGGTACGGATTTGGCCCTTAGTGAGGAAAAGATGGTTGACCTTGAGGACCCCAAGTGGGATTCGGGACCCCTAGGAAGGGTCGTCTAGAATGTAATCCAGAAGGATTGTGATTTCAGATTCCTCCTTGTGGTTTGGGGTTTGATGGCCCTCCCTAATTTGGTTTATGGAATAGACCTCCTTGAGGTGGTCCCCACGACTGTGGGGGGTTTCCGGTGAACGAAGGTTGAGATTGTCCCCCTGCCATTGGTTGGGTAGAAATTGGGATGGACCAATAAGAGGGGATTGCCCCCTAGTCGAAATGTGTGTGTTGAAGGAAAATTTCCCCCCAACAAAGATTTTTCCACTAAACAGGGTTGCCCCCCAGTAGGGGCATGGCCCACAGTTGGGTTTTTTTGTGTGGCAGAGTTTTTCATCCTTTGATGTGAAGGTGTCCTAATTGGGTTATGTGGAGTATACAAAGCTATAAATTGAAGAGGGATGGTAGGTGTAACTGTCAAGGTAATTTTCAAATGACTAGGTAACATGACTCTCATTTCACTTTGAACTTGTCCTTAAGTGGTATAAATTTTGACTATTGGTTTGACGAGACGGTCGATGGGTTGACCTGACGATTCTGCCTATACACCGACGGTGGTAGAGGCATGTGGAGAGTCAAAAGGTGGTCGAATAAAATTAATTTTTTCATAAAAGGTCTCATCCAAATGGAGTTCTCCATATAGAACGAACCTGAGATTATTATGTATCTACCATTTCAGTAGAACAGACAAGGGTAGTGTATTCTTCATTAAAATTTGTTTGTATCGGTTCCATATATAGTTGATTATATGGCTTTGATGGTAGGCGAGGGTAATATTCTACTACAATGTTACCTGAGGAGTCCAGTCAAACAAGGAGTGGATCGAGAGGAACTAACAAAGTTGGGTTGACAAGAAAAGTGGAATCGTCTTGAACTGTAACTAAAGCTCTCTTAGGATTTGGTAGCAAAGGAGTAACAACACTCCCAACGTCTCAATGGTTTTCATCCTCTTCACGATAAGTTTCTTCAGGTGAGTTATGAGGTAGGGGCTCAAAGCCTTCTGGAAGAAACCCTTTCATCCTACGTGATCTACGAAGACCTTTATCAGCCACAATACCAATTTTTTAAGAAAAACTATAGTAAACAAACAACACTTGCTAAAAAATCTAGAAAACCAATAAGCAAAACTATGTCATCTCTCAATGAACATACTAGTTGGTGATGAAATCCAACATCACGTGATCAAAGTGAGAAGGGGATAGGATATGAGCGGGTGGATCAGTTACGTTGGTGACCTTCTTAACATACTTACACCATGGTGTAAGTTCCCTCACAGTTTTACCCGTGGGTTATCCTCCAAAGAGCCTGGGTGATTTTGATCAATGTCTGTTCCAGGTACAACAAAGATTTCCCTTCACCTTCACATTATGTAAGGACCCTAAATATTATGGCCACTAAGGATACCAAATCATAGTCAGCCTCTGGGTGGGTATAGTCGACAATCAAGTCTAAACGGATGGGCAGGATATCAAGTCTGAAATTCTTCAAGAGAACTGAGGAGAAATGGACCAGTAAACTCCAAGGGACCTCAAACGGATTCAGAATTCATGAAGCTTCAATACCAACTGAAAAAAATTGATCTTCAAGAAGAACCCCCAAAATACGATCATACTACTATTATTGGTTAAGCCTTGGAGTGATAATCTATGTTGGTCTCCCACACGCGACCTCGTGTTTATTTCTTGTGTGAGAGGGTGATCCCAGCTATGCTTATACGAAGGTTGTATTTACTCTCCCTATCACAAGATTCTAAGTTTGTCTTGAATTCTTTCGAGATTTATTCTCACAACCTATTCCAAAGCTTTAGTCATAGTCTACTGTTGGTGTAAATATCTAAAAATAAAAGTTTCTAGTTTGATTTTAATTAACATTCATTTTCATGGTTGTTTGTTACACAAGGGTGAATGACAGTGAAATTGATGATGTTTGAGACTCGACTGCCAAAAAGATGAAAATAATGAGATGCAAAATTTATTTTCAATGAACTTCTAGCTACGAGAAGGAGAAGAGTTTATTTTCTTTCATCACTAACAAAACACTCAATAATGCAAAATTTTATACTATGTTGTTCTCAACAAGAATTCAAACAATTTCCAAATTATAAAGAAAACCTTTCCAATATCCAAAACCAATGCATCCAAGTATTTATTTGTTTGATTGAAAATGTAAATTAAAATGCTTTTCTAATGCTTCATGCTTTCACTAATAATGAAAAGGTTCACTGCTGTGATTGGAAAAAGAAGAAGCAAAAGTACAGAAACAAAGACACTCTCAACAAAAAACAAGAAACCAAAATAAGGACAAATACCAAACTATTCACTCAAAGGAAAAACACTAAGAAACAAAAATCACACTTTATAGTCTTCTGATATTGAGTAAGGGATCAAAGATAAGGAAAAACAATACTGTGATCAATGACCTTCCTTGTGAAAACCTCCAATCAATCAGATAATCGAAAAGAGCGCAAAAAGGAACCAAGTTTGAAAGAGAATAGTTGATTTTTCCAATAATGAAAGACAACACAAACTCAATAAAGACTAAAATAATGAAGGATAGAAAGTTTAAGTAAAACAAAGGATAAGATCTGACAGAATAGGAACTGAGCTAGAGAANAGGAACCAAGTTTGAAAGAGAATAGTTGATTTTTCCAATAATGAAAGACAACACAAACTCAATAAAGACTAAAATAATGAAGGATAGAAAGTTTAAGTAAAACAAAGGATAAGATCTGACAGAATAGGAACTGAGCTAGAGAAACATATCTAAGGACTATGCCCAATAAGAATGAATTTTAAAGAAAAAAAACTGTGCGTCTGAGCGTCTGCGGCTCGCTGTGAGCGCCTAGGGTTCGCCGTGCGTGCCTAGGGTTCGATCTGCAGCCAGATCTGGCCATGGCCGCCCCAGGGGGTGGGGATTCATCCCCTCCCCCTCCGATTTTAGAAGAGGATGCGTTCAAGAAACTGATTTCCAGCGGAGGCAAGCGCAAGGTCCCTTCTACTGTTCCAAAATTCATAAAAAAGCTAGATGAAATCCGAGAAATCACCCTCTAGGAGACGCAATCGATCAAGATAGCCCTTGCTCTCTCTGAGAGAGGGTTGGTAGGCAAGTTTATGGGACTTTGGCCCTCGGCAAAAACTACCGATGCCTGGGTGCAAAGGAACTGGAAGCCCCACCTTAAGCAAGGAGTTACCTGCTACCCTTTGAGCAATGGCTTCTTTCTCTTTGAGTTTATAAACAAGGAAGATAAGGATCTCATTTTCAGAAATGGACCATATTTTATGGGAACCCAGGGGCTGTATCTGAACCGTTGGACCCCAGACTTCGATCCCATGGTGGAACTGCCAAAGGAGGTACCTGTTTGGGTCAGGGTCCTCAACTTGTCGGTTCACTGCTGGAACTATGAAGCTCTGCAAAAGATAGGGAATGGAATAGGGAAATTCATTGATAAGCCAAACAACAAGTCCATCTACAACTGCACTAGGATATGTGTTGAAGTGGATCTTGAGGCAGGGCTTTCGGAGGCGTTGAAGCTTACTGTGGGCAACTGGTCTCACTACCAGAAACTTGATTATGAACACCTTCCCTTCAAGTGCAGAACCTGTCAAGAGCATGGACATTTCCAGAGGAATTTCCCAAAGAACCAAAGCCCAGAAAAGGAAGATGTTGAGGGTTGGAAAAAGGTCAAGAAAAGAAAACCAGGTCCTAAATCCAAAGATCCAAGGCCAGAGCATGCGAGCCTACCTTCATCTTCAAATCCAAACCCTCAGAAGGTACCTCCAAAAGAAGGGGCTAACAAGCCAAAGGAAATCATGAAAGAGCCATTCGTCATAGTCTCTTAGTCCCCGCCAGCCCCAGAAAATCCGATACCGGTCAATGAAACCCCGACAGTAGATGAATCCATGAAGTCGGATGAGGAGAAAAATCCTTTAGAATCTGAAACGGGTGCATATACAGATGAGGGGGCCACGGATACCAACAGTTCTGTTGGAACCCCTGAGAAGGTCCCTAGAGGAAGGAAACCAGAGAGGAAAAAAAGGGAGGAGAAATCTTACAGGGACGTAACTGCAGGATTTCATCATACCATCCCAGCTATGATAGAAACCAGATCTTCAAAAAAAGGCAAGGCTTCGAAAGGAGCCACCCCCCCCCCTCCGGTTCTTAATTCTTTTCGTCTCCTGGAATTGCAGAGGGTTGGGAAGTAAACTAAAAGAAGAAGCTTTCAAAGATCTAGTCAGAATGACTTCCCCGGATGTACTTCTGATCCAGGAGATGAAGATGGAGGAGCCTGAGACCTTCCAGGCTAGTAAACATTTCTGGAAAAAAGGAGCAGGTAGAGCAGCTAGCGCCAGGGGAGCTTCAGGAGGTCTAGCCACCTTCTAGAACTCCTCAACGCTAGACCTAATCGAAGAACATAGCACCATCCACTGGCTATTCACGAAGTTGTTGCACTGCGAATCGAGACATCAGGTTAGCCTCTTTAATATTTATGCTCCGGTTCTTTTATCGGAAAAAAAAGATTGTTGGGAATCCCTGAATAATTTCCTTGTTACTAACCATCATGAGAATCTCATTCTTTCCGGAGATCTGAATGTCACCCTATCCCTCTCTGAAAAAAAAGGAGGAACACCAGTAAGAGACCCGGCACGGGAGTGGGTTGAAGACATTATGCTGGATTGGGATCTGGAGGATATCAAACCCAGCAAAGGAAATTTCACCTGAAACAACAAAAGAGTGGGGTCGGGGCACATTGCAGCCCGCTTAGACCGCTTCCTGGTTCACTCTTCCTTTTTAACCCTTGGACTTCTCGCCTCGTCTGAAATCCTACAAGCTTGCACCTCGGATCATAAGCCCATCTCCCTTTCCCTGATCCCTGGAGAAAACCTGGGACCGATCCCCTTTCACTTCAGCCCTCTATGGGTCTCCTCGGAAGGCTTCCTCAAGCTGGTATCGAAGTCCTGGAAGAAGAGTGTCTCGGGATCACCTTTCTTCATTTGGGAAGAGAAACTAAGAAGGCTCAAAGTGGATCTCAAAAACTGGGCAAAGATCCTTCCCTCCCCTTTGCAGGAAAGGAAAAAAGCCCAAAGGGCCCTGGAGATTCACCAACGTCATATGGAGTCTGCCCCGGTCACCCCAGCGATGATGAACGACGAGTTGGAGCTGCAAAAGAAGCTTCACAAAGCTCTTAGAAGAGAGGAAGAGTGTTGGTGAGTAAATTCAAGAAGTCTCTGGCTCCAAGCAGGAGACAAAAATACTTCTTTCTTCCACAAGCAGGCAGAATCCCGAAAAAATCAGAACTCAATCAGAGAGATCCAATCTCAGGGGAAAACCTTCAAAAAAATTGAGGAGATCAAACATGCAGCCTACTCCTTCTATAAAAATCTGTTTACAGAAGAGCTGGAGGCCCCTACTAGATCGGATCTCTATCCTCTCACGGTGGTCCCCAAGCTGATAAATGAAGATGACAACCGTTGGTTGACAGCCCCTATCACGACAGAGGAGATAAGCAAAGCTCTCCAAGCTATGAACCCGGATAAATCCCCCGGGCCTGATGGTTTCATGACCAAGTTCTATATAACCTGTTGGGATATCATCCAAAAATATCTAGTCAGAATGGTGAGGAAATATCAGAACTGTAGCAAAATTGGAGGGAGCACCAACTCCTCCTTTCTAGCTTTAATCCCAAAAGAGAAAGGTGCCCAAAGCTTTTCAAGATTCCATCCTATTTCGCATTGTAATACGGGGTACAAAATCATCACCAAAGTAATAGCAAACAGAATAAAAAAAGTTCTCCCCAGGATCATCCCGGAGAACCAGGGGGGGCTTTATCCAGGGGAGACAAATCCAGGACAATATTATCCTTGTGCAAGAGGTTATCCACTCAAGCTGTCAAAGGAAGGAGAAAGGAATGTTAGTCAAGCTGGATCTGGAAAATGCCTTTGATAGAGCCCGGCTAAATTTCCTCTTTGTTGTGATGCTCAAGATGGGATTCCACCGACATCTGGTCCGCTGGATTAGGGCCTGTATAGCGGGGTCGTGGATCTCCCCCCTGGTTAATGGCAGATCGAACGATTTTTTCCAAGCCTCAAGGGGACTTAGATAGGGCTTCCCCCTGTCCCCCCTGCTCTATGCCATTCAAGCTTCTATGCTAAGTTTTCAGCTGAATAAGAGCACGCAGTAACGCACCTTAATTGGCCTCTCAATTTCTCCTAGAGTTGAGAGAATTAATCATGCTCAATTTTTCGATGATATGCTCCTTCTGGGCCAAGCCAACCTGTCCACTGCAAAAGAACTCAAGAAAGAACTGGATGACTACACTGAAATTTCAGGCAGAGAAATAAGTTTGAGAAAGAGTAAAATTTATGGCTGGAACTACCCTCCTATAGAAATGATTGGTATTTCCAGGTTGGTGGAAATGGAAGGAACTTCAATGTGGGAATACATTAAATATCTAGGAATCTCGCTAGTCAAAGAAGCCCCCAGAAATAACCTGTGGCTGCCTCTGTTGGACAAGATGAAAGCCAGTATCTTGGCCTGGGGAGCAACCTGGCTGAACAAAGCAGGGAAATTAATTCTTATAAATTTTGTACTCACCTCTCTTCCTATCTACTAGGCCTCCATTCTCCTTGCCCCGAGAGGATTTGTGAGAGACTTAGACAGCATCTTGAGAAAATTTCTTTGGGAAGGGGGAAGGAATGAGGGGAAAAAAATGCACCTTGTCAGCTGGGATAAGGTAAAATCCCCCAGGATGGAAGGTGGGCTGCAAATAAGAGATGTGGCCACTCAGAATCTGGCCATGCGAGATAAGATACTCTAGAACTTGATAAGAGGGAAAACCACTTGGAGCTCCAAATCTCTAAGTCTTAAATATTTCTGTGGTCACAAAGAAAGGTGCCTCGAGCGCCCCCCCTTGACTAGAAAAGGCTCTTGACTTGATTACCTCAAAGCTTTACTAGATCCCTAGGAATGGCAGAAAAATCAAGTTTTGGGAAGACTCTATTTTAGGACAAACCCCTTTAAGTTTTCTGGAAGGGATGGAAAACATCAAGAGCTGGCTCCATTCCAATATCAAACTCACCTTGTGGGACCTGACAGCTTGGAACCAGGGAGGCTCTTGGCTTAAGTGGGATTTGGGGGACTATCCGCAGCACTTAGAAACTGAAGCTCGAACCCTCCTGGATGCCCTTCAAGGGTGCTCCCCCTCCTCGGCCAGGATTAAGGACAAAATAGGTTGGGGCTCTTCATCTGGCAATTACTCAGCTACAGCTGGTTATGCAGCCCTGCAAGCAATCCCTTGGGTAGCCCCTGATCCCTCGGTGTGGAGAAATCTCTGGTTGCATTCCTCCCTTCCCAAACTATATCTCTTATGTTGGTCCCTTCTGCACAACAATATCCTTTCCTGGGAAAACCTTTCAAAAAGAGGTTGGGAAGGGCCCTCTTGATGCCCTCTTTGTGCTTGTCATGCGGAAACCTCTGTCCACCTCTTTCTCCTCTGCCCCTTTGCTCGGGAACTTTGGCTTCTCACTCTTGGCCAGTTGAATGTTCCCCTCCCTTCTTCAATCACCTCTCTCTTTTCCTCCTGGGTCGATTTGGCTCCCTTCTCTTTTACCAAAATGAATCTGCTAAAGCATTGCTGGATGTGGGTGCCGAAAGTAGTCTGCTAGAAACTGTGGCTGGAGTGAAATAGCAGGATCTTCAGGGATATAGCAGGGACGCCGGCCCAAACTGTACTCAAAGTGAAAGCGACTTTGGGAGACCTGGTAGCCTCAAATAATACTCTCACCAACGAAGTAACCCCGAATGAACTTGAGTATGTTTGGTTCCATGAGCTTGATCCCTCCCTCCTGGCCAGAACCAAGCAAATTTCCAAACACTATTCCCCTTGGGAAATTAGGCTAGAGGAACAAGAGTTCTTAAAGTGGAGATCCTCTTTGGAGAAGCATATCCTGCAGGTGGATGGGGCTTTGAAAGGGAATCCCAGTCCTGCTGGAAGTGGAGGGGTCCTACTTGACACCTCAAGGAAAATTGTGCTCAACTTTTCCTGGGGGCTGGGTCTGAACACCAATAATACAACTGAAATTTTAGCAATCTGGCAGGGGCTTTCTCAGGCCAGAAGGTTATCAATTATGAATCTGGCTATCATAGGGGACTCTATAATCTTTATCCACGCTCTCAATCAGAGGAAGGCTCTTAAAAATGTGGGCTTGGATCACTATTATAGGAAGGTTCTAGTCCAGACGAAATATTTCGAAGAACTGAAGTTCTACCACATCCTCAGGCATCTTAATCAGCTGGCAGACCACGAAGCGAATAGAGGCACCTCTCTAGACAAGGGAGTCATCAACGTAAATGGAGTTGAAAATCATGAACCAATCCCTTAGAGTTTGGGGAGAAAGAACCGTCCAGAGAGCTCCTGTCAGAAAATGCAGATGTCTGAAATTTGCTAGAAAGGAACCCAAAGTGCAGGAGCAAAGTAACATATGCTGAAACAGTGTTGTATCATATGTTGAAACACAGTGTTGTAACTTATATTGAAACACAGTGCTTGAACAGATGCTGAAACACAGTGTTGGAACAGATGTTGAAACTCAGGGCTGGAACAGATGCTGAAACACAGTGTTGGAACTTATGTTGAAACAAAGATGAAACTTATGCTGAAACACAGTGTTGTAATAGTTGAAACACAGTGTTGTTACATATGTTGAAACACAGTGCTGTAACTTATGTTGAAACACAGTGCTGGAATAGATGCTGAAACTCAGTGCTGGAACAGATGCTGAAACTCAGTGCTGGAACAGATGCTGAAACACAGTGCTGGATCTTATGCTGAAACAGAGCTGGAAATTATGCTGAAACACAGTGCGGTAACAGCTGAAACACAGTGTTGTTACATATGCTGAAACACAGTGCTGGCACAGATGCTGAAACACAGTGCTGGAAATTATGCTGAAACAGTGCTTGATCTTATGTTGAAATAGTGTTGCATCATATGCTGAATATCAGTGTTGGAACATATGTTGAAACAGTGTTGGACCATATGCTGAAACACCGCTGTAACAATTGTAGAAACAGTGTTGAGTCATATGCTGAAACAGTGTTGAGACTTATGCTGAAACAGTGATTGGAGATTCAACAATTAATTTTAATCCAACTCTTTTAGAATATGTACAGGAACTAGTTAAGCTCACAAATCTACAGTTTTAGAAGTAGAATGGTTCAGAAAGACAGGACCGAAGAAATTTGAGGACATTTTGTATTTTGATCTGTGGCTAGTCCACCCCATTAATATAATCTATAACCGTTTCTGTAAAAAAAATAAAAATAAGGATGAATTTCAATTTTTCAAAGGAAGAAAAATTGACGCTTTGGTAACCAAAGCACCTGAGTGCTACAACGCTCCCTAATAGACTCTGGGGGAGCGTTGATCAAGCAATAAACACTCTGAATTAACTGTAGAGGGGCGCTAGTCCTGAGACAAGTTTTAGAAAAACCTAGAAAACTCAAAAACTTGGGGAAATTCAATGAGAGACTATGTGAGACAAATTTAGAAAAGATGAAAGATGCAAGGACAGATTAAATAAGAAAACGAGATCTAAATATAGACAAAAGGAACAAACAAACCAAGGAAAGAACAAAAACTGAAAATGTGTTCCCTAGTGGAGTCGCTAATTTTTGTTACAAAATAATTCCCCTGCAGATAGGTGAATCTTTCCTTAGAGTACATACCCCTATACCAAGAAAAAAAACTACCTTTGGACACTACAATTCCTATAGATTAATTCTATCCATCGAAAAAGAGAGAAAGAGGGAGAGTATGATGTACCTCACTTTCGAAGTTTGTCCAAGCTGCTCCAATCCACAAGTTCTGAACAATACCTACAATGGATAACAAGAGACAAACAACTATCTCATACTCTAATGGATTAGACAAAATCAATCTATCTATGAAGATTAAAACAAGCATAGACAAGTATATGTAAAAACATACTAGAAGGAAATAGGCCAAGTATATTTATGAGAACTTTAAAAAGGAAACTTACAATCTTCATATGATGTTACAGAAGCCTCTCCAAGTCCTCCTCGTCCAATTTTTCCTCGAAATATACACGATCAATAAAACAATTCTTTGCTGATTTTTTCCTCCCTTGTTCACCATGAGAATGCCTCCATTTATAGGCTTTGAGAGGCTCAACCACCTTGGTTATATTTGGAATTAGTTGAGGATATGGCTCCAATAGTTTTGATATCTCCCTTAGATGCAACCTCGGGGTTATATTTGAGCCAAACCAACTCGATCCATTCATAGTTGTCTTTAGAAGAAAGAGGGATTTCATCTAATATTTTCTCAACTAAATCGATGCTCCTTTACAATGGGTAACAGAGCGCTACAACACTCCCTGAGAGATGGAAAAAGAGAGCTAGCGCTCCCTGTATATGAGCAAGGGAGCATTGATCTTCCAAAAAGTTGCCAAGATGAAAAATTCTCGTAGAAAAACATTTGTTTTGATTATCAGATGATGGGGCTTCTTATTCTAACATGTTTTAGGGGTTTTATCAAGTGTTTTCATGGTGTCGTTCATGATGCGACACTTATGGAACGAGATTGTGACACTTATGACACTTGTGACAAAAAGTGTGACACTTACGACACTTGCGACAATGAGAACGTGATATTATTGAAGTGAGGAATTTTGATGTGTAACACCTTGGGTTATCCCTGATAAAAAAATGGTGCATTCCTTGGGTCAAAAATTTGAGAGGAACAAGAGATTATGGTTGTAACCGTTGTTGGATTTGTTAAATTGTAGAATTTTATTTCTAAGTATTGTGATGTAAATTTTCAAATATTTATATTAGCATAGAGTGCACCGAGGATGTCACACAATTGTAGGGGAGGGGGATTGTAACATACCCACTATATTCCCCTTTTTAATTAACTCTTATGTAGATATAATGTGTGGCTATTTCCAAAGCAATCTAATATGCAGATTGTATTTCAATATTTTAATAATAAAATGTGATGCAAGATGCTAAGGGGACATGGACAAGAGATGGGGGATAAATTAATCCTCAAGAGGGGGGAGTCTATAGAATAATGGCCAAGAGGGGTACAAGGGGGAAATACCCATGTATATTGATCTAACCCATTTTCCTAAATTTTCTAATTGTATATGAACCTTCCAATTTTTTATTAAGTGTTCCCAAATCCAATCATTGAATACATGTAAGAGGGTGGGTGTGAGTGGTCACATCCCAAAGTTATTGAGCACATGGAGGTTGAGTACAATCATCTTAGGAAAGAGTGTGAGTAAAAAAAGGCAAGCCAAAGAGAGGAAATTCGTATGGGTTGGGAGAACAGTTTTTAGTTAGTCAAGTTTGTGCATGGGAAGTAAGGAGAGAGCAAGAGACATAGCTTGAAGTTGATGCAACCATGGAGGGAGAATTCTATAGAAAGTTGGAGCGTAATTGGATCAAATTGTATTTAAGGAACTGAAGAGCCAGGTTTTCATGCCTAGAGAGTGAACTCCTGTGTGATTTTCACTAAAAAAACAAGTGTTTACTGCTGGTTTGTTGATAATTTTCCTAGCAACATTTTCCCTTGAGTTCCCAACTGAGAGATTCCTAGTTTCTTGTGCCAGAAAGACCCTGGTAAATGAATGGGATGCTAGAGGGATTGAGATCAATGAAGGGGTACATTCCTTGGGTCGGATAGGTCAAGAGGAAGAGAGCTGGTGGAAAATTGGGATATCTGTAGGAAAATATCAGTTGGGATGTGAGTTTTATGAGTTGTGAATGGACCGTGAGAGACCGCCCTCTTTTGTGGATTGCTAGCCTTATCTCGGGGATGATTGGATATTTATATTTGGGAAATTTAGTCTATGGTTGGGTGTAACGTTCATCCCAAGAATCTAGTTGCATAACTCTTGTTTAAAGATAAGTGTCTTATCTTGTTGTCGTGTTGGTCACATGTGTTATTGTTGTGCATGAACTCTATGTAAATGAGAATAATTATATGTTGTTGTAATGAGTTGTTTAGATGCATTTCATGTTGATTATTAGCATGTTGTAGATGCATCCGTTTTATAGTTATAGACAATAGATAAACCTTTTTTAATTTGAAGATGAAAGCTACATGAAATGAGTTAATTGTAAATGAATTAATTAGTTAGAAGAAATTTCATTTTTATGTATATTTCACACTATAATGTCCCTCTATTGGGTTGGGAGAAGTTTCATATTCTCCTGTACCCGCATACCACAATTCAAAATATTTAGGACTTAGCCAAATTTCCAATGACCATTTAGGGGAATAACACACCCTCATATTCTCCCACGCCCGCATCCCACAACCCACAAGTTTTGGGACAACCAAATTTCCAACGACCATGTGAGGGAATAACACACCCGTATATTCTCTTGCACCCACATCCCACAACCCACAAGATTTTGGATTTAGAAAAATTTCTACCGAATGTGTTGGGAAAAAACACACTCGCATATTCTCACGCCTACAAACCACAAGCTTTGGGAGTTAGCCAAAATTCCAATGACCATGTGGAGGAATAATACACCTGCAAATTCTCTCACATCCGCAAGCTTTGGGACTCAGTCAAATTTCCAAAACATATTCCTTATAGACCCCAAGCTCACCATCGTGGCCTACCACTGTGGCAGTCTACTTCACCTAACACAAGGCCTCCATGTCATCAAGTACGTAAAATTTCCCAATTATCCAAAAATTTCCAAAATTTTCTTTTTTCAACCGCCATGGGACTTCTTAAATTAGCTTCATATGGTTGAATTGAACTTGAAACTGTCAATTTGGTATCCCTTTTCCAAATTACATGTATATTTCACCTATAATTTTGGAATTTTCACTCTAAATTTCACCAGTTTTCCCAATTTAACAAAGACTACTGTTGCACAACAACAAATTTGTTAAATATGTGCTATTCTTTGGCCCATACAAGTTTGGTGTTGAACCAAAATCTATTATACCAATCTGTAACATCCCCAAATCCTCATTGAGGCACACTACCAGAAAAATTTTTCTCCGATACCAACCCATAACACACCCAACTCCTCAACTAGACCATGTTACTACTAAAAATGACTTAGTTTAACTCTAACATCAATTTGTAATATGCAAAAGTATATATAACATGACACACATACTCATTTTATTATGATTAATAATTAAACTCATAAATGCATCTGATTTAGAAATGCACAACAACAATTAAACACGCATAATAAAATTCATGTATGCAAAATACATAGTAAATGCAACATTCATCCACATCATTTAATTGTAAAAAAACATAATGATAAAAACACTTATCTTTGTTAGGATATTTAGACACTTAAGAGTTAGTTAAGATCAACTTGTTCCAATGTGTCATTAGGTAAAAGTTTGTTTCTTAGTGTGTTTATTTAGTATGCATTAGTATGCATTTGTAGTTAGGAAATCCGATGATCACAATATGTTCCTGACATAGACTGATTCGATGGTTCATATTCTCCTCAATCTTAACAAATACATTGATCTGTGTCTTAACACTAGATTGGTCCAGGATATCTATTTAAACAGAATAAAGGGTCATTTGCAGATGATCGATTGTGAGAAACTCTCTATAAATTTTTCTTTTGCATTAATAAATTTCTCCAAGTGGCTACATTGGCTAGGGTCGCAGATGTTTCCCCCTAAGGGTTTTACCACATGAAAACATTGGTGTGTTGATATTTGATATGGTTGTGTAAGTGGTTACTAAAGGTGTTCGTCCTCTATTGGAATACATGTGTTGTCGAACATGGTATCAAAGTGCATTTGAAGACCCAATCCCATCGTACATCAATATCGTGAAGTTGTATTGTTGAACATGGTATCATAGCGCATTTGAAGACTCGCTCTCGTGGTAGATTGAGATCGTGAAGATGTGTTGCCTCATCTCTGATTTTTTTCCATTTTTGTACATTTCTGGGTTGAGAGAACTATTCCATTGCGTCCAGAGCACTCGTTTTAGTCAATATATTTTTTCGTTTCACTCGAAAAAGTTTCTGTTTTCCCAAGATATGACCATTTCAATTAGATCCGGAGGTATAAATCCCAAATGCTCCCTTTTAAATTTTTACAGAGATAATATTTCAGTTTATTATTTCATTTTTTTTTATTTATAGGTTTCTACTCTTTTCGATCTGTGTATGCTCTTTTCCCTACACCCTGTGCAATCTCGAAAAATCAAAAACATGTTAGAAAGGGTTTTATTATCTACGTATGATATTTGTCATGCGCTTTGTGTGATCTTGGTAAATACGAAATAGAGAGAAGAGTTGCATTTTCCAGGTAATCTATCCAAGATATAAGTGAAATTTTTTTCTTGTGTGAAAATAGTTTTTTTAGCACACTCTCCAAGGTCGTCTTCAACAATAACAACAACAACAACAATCCTCCTTCTAAACAATACAATATGTTTTGCACTAGCTCAGTTGGTTAAAAGTTACTTTATTAAGTAAGAGGTATTGAGTTTAAGTCTTTTTTTGGTCACTATTTTTGAAAAAGTTCATGCATCCATTATAAAGTGTATTTCACTTAAAGTATAAAAGTGAATCACTATAAGTAGCTTTAATATTTTATTTTAAAGTTATTTGTTTTATATGCAATTTTCTTTTATAAAGTAAATTCATTGTAAAAGTGATCTCCACTTATTCTATAAGTGGGTCACTTCATAAGCAACTTATTTGTAAAAATGAGGTCATTAGGAAGGGTATCATCACGTGGACCAACTTCTACCTGCCACGTGGCTCTTTGATTATTTTTTATGCCTTTTTTCAAAATGGCATAACTTTAACATTCAAAGTCTGTTTTCAATGCCGGTTTTTTTTAAAGAGCCTAATTTTTTGAGATCTTTCCATCCAAACCATAAGTTTCATATTTTAAATCCATACTATCTGCATGTTTAATATGGTTTCTACCAGTGATCTTTTGCTTACCAACACCAACTACTTCCAATGGAAATCCCATATGGAGGATTTATTAAGAAGTAAAAGATTGTACCAGATAACCTTGGGAAAAGAAGAAGAACCATCTAATGATGACTAGTATGTCAAATGGATTAATAGGAATGGTGAAGCCCATGGACTAATCAGAATGTCCATCTCTCTTGATTTAAGGTTTCACCTTCAAGGACTTGATGCTCCCATTAAAGCTTGGGAAAACATTGAAGCTATGTTTGGTAAACACAATATTATTCGATCCCACTAGATAGAAAATCAGATAATGAATTTAAGTCCAAATTATTTTTTTTGCATTGGAGACTATTTATCTAAGTTCAAAACACTTAGAATTTTACGTGAAAAGTGTAACATAAATCTAGACGATAAGCATTGCATATATGTTATTCTTGCTAATCTTGGTAGTGCATATTCTATTTTTAAATCTACCTTTTATGCCACCAGAGAAGCTCTAGGGATTTCTTATAAAAATCCCACTCTCAATTCCTTCTATGATGCTTTGATTAGAGATCAAGATAAGCTTGTGAAACTTCGAGTGATCAACACTGCAGGTACCTCCAAAAAATCCTTATTGCCCCAACATAAAGATAAATCCAAGAATCCCAAGAAACAACATTCTCACCACAACAACACACAAAACAAGGGCCCTAAACCCACTCAACCAACTTCAACTCCTATTGGTCACAAAGGAGAAAAATATGAAAATAAGAAGACTGACAGACATTGCAACTTTTGTGGGAAATATGATCATGATGAGTCCAAATGTTTTAAGAAGATGACAACTTTATAACTAGGGATGAAGAAGCACCACATCAATATATATACTTCTTCTTCTTCTTCTTCTCATGGACATGCACTTTCTGCTTCTGGTTTCTCCTTCAATGCAACTTCTACTTCTTCTTTTGATGAGTGACTTATTGATTTTGGAGCATCTTATCATATGGATAAGGATAAAGCCATATTTTCTTCTCTAAATGAATGTAACACCAAGAAAATATTTTTTGGTGATGATAGATCTCTTATTGTTGTAGGGTTTGGAACAATTTAGGTAGATAATGGTCATTTTAATGATGTATTATGTGTTCCAAGTTTTTCCTGCAACCTTATATCAATATATCAAATCACTCATTTAGGTGAACGTAAAATCGTAGAGTTTTCACCTCACCAAGTTGTAATCAAGGATCTAAAATGTCCTCAACATATTTTTGCAACTGGAATTGCTAATGATATTACCAGGTTGTACAAGTTTGACAACTTTGGGTCATGATATTTTCCATAAGTTTTTGTTCCTCATATAAATGACTTGAGAAAACTTTTGCATGAGCGGTTTAGTCATCTAAACTATTGCTCATTGCAACAACTATGTAATAAAAAAATTGGTGTTGTTGAGAGAAAGAACTACACATTAAAATAAATGGCTAATTGTATGATCCAATCTTATGTATTAATTCTAAAGTATTGGGCAGAAGCCATTCACTATGAAAATTACATAGTGAATCACACTCCCACAAAGGCTCTTAAAAATATAACACCAAAAGAAGCATGTAATAAACTTAAACTAGATGCAAGTCACATCCATATATTTGGTAGTGTAGAATGGGATCACATTCCTGATGAGAAAATGAAAGAATTGCAACCTAAAAGTGAGAAGTGTATATTTGTTGGTTTTTCTAAAGATGTCAAAGGTTACAAAGTCTCTTACAGAAGCAAAGTTCTCCAAAATTCAATCTATGTTAGGAGTTTAAGAAGTTTTCATTAAGGGGGGATATGATCTAATCCCTCCTTCCTTCTCCTATTGTGTCATCTTTGTAAATACTTCAATCCTATCCCAAGTTGTTCTTAAGGGGTGATGTTAGGATATTTAGACACTTAGGAGTTAGTTAAGATCAACTTGGTCTAATGTGTTATTAGGTGAAAGTGTGTTTATTTGGTATGCATTAGTATGCATTAATATGCATTTGTAGTTAGGAAATTCGATGATCACGATATGTTCCTGACATAGAGTGATCTGACAGTTCATATTCAGCTCAATCTTAATGACTACATTGATCCATGGCTTATCACCAGATTGGTCTATGATCTCTATTTAAAGAGCATGGAGGGTCATTTTCCAATGATCGATTATGAGAAACTCTCTTGAAAATCTCTATGTAAACTTTTCTTTTGCATTAATAAAATGCTTCAAGTGGCCACATTGGCTAGGGATATGGATGTTTCCCCGTAGGGGTTTTACCACGTGAAAACATCGATGTGTTGATATTTGATTTGGTTGCGTGAGTGGTTAATGAAGGTGTTCGTTCTCTTTTAGAATACCTATGTTGTTGAACAATATTTTAAAAACAATTTACACAACTGGCTCCTACAAAGGATGTTCCACCCAACCATAGACTTTGTTGCTCCGATTATTTTAGCAATTATTCACCCTTAATATGGGGCTATGAGTCTACAAGGATGGATAATATCTTATGGTGTCTACAATATTCTATAACAACTCAATTTATACCCACTAAAACATAGTGACACGACTCCTACAACAATTCCAACCACCCATCTCACTTCCCCATCAACCTGCATAACCCAAGGGATGAGATTACCTTCTCTACGTCATAGTCCCCCATACAATATCCATCCCCTCTAGGGATCCAAATTAGAATGGCAAGGAATCTCTCTATTGGGGGCTCCAGAGAAAACCAGCTACAACAAGAGTGCTCACACAACAAGTTCACTTGCTCTTAGGTAACTTTCTCAACAAAAGCTTCACTCATAGGCATACCAACCTCCTTCTCAACACAATTACCAGTTTCAACAAGTTGTCCTTAATACCCATTGTGGTTGGCCACTCTTTTACAACACTCTCCTCTCTTTTTCCCCCTCTTTCTAACTATATAAACTCTCCTACCAATCTGCTTGAATTTTCCTCTTTTCCCATGTTTTATTGACTCTTAATTTTCCCCCAATGATGATTACACTCAACCCATGCTGTCATGACTGAGTGGGATGGCTTCCTCACTCAACCTCTTACATGAATTCAATGATTTGAGTGCTTAATGATTCAAAGGGATAAATGGTTAGATGACAAATTGATTAATGAATATGGCTCGGGACTAAAGGCATATGAAAATACCTCAAAACCCCCATTAATCCCCCTCTCTTGTGGAATCATACCCCCCCCATTACTTTGGTCCTTACTCGTCTATAACTGACAATGTATTTCATTTTTTTATTATTTTCGATGGACAAAGTTTACATACTACATCACTTGGCCCCCAACCATTCATAATATTTAAAAACATGCAATGTTACATTGAGGATCAAAACTAGGCACATGCTTTCTCCATCTAGAAAAGCATGGTTTCATATTTAAAAGCATAATATTCATGTAGTTTGTTGGGTGTCAATAGCGCCAAAAAATAGATGATATACTCGACTGTTAATCAGTCTATTTTGGGAAACATTATCTCGATGTGTCACCTAACTAACCTAGGTATGTGTGAGACTAGTTTGGGACCCCATATTGTATTATTAAATGCATCTATCTAACCCACATTTCAACTCTTCAACTATCAATCCCATCATTATGATTCCAAAATTCATCCTCCTTTAATGGCCACCTTTCACTTATTCTCCAAAGTGCCACAAAGCTTTTGAGAGGATAGAGGATATAATGTTATGCTACTTGATCCTTCTTCCTCCTAGAGGATATATTTAAATTTTGATGGATTGAGGAGAGCCTAAATGCAGGAGGACAAGAGGATATTTGAGGCTATCGAATCACCTATAAGGTACCAACATTTTAATCTTCCTTTAATCATTATATTTATACATATTCATTCTCCCCCCTCTCCTTATAAAGTAGTTTTAATATGTTAACCTTTACATACATATTGTAAGTTGTTGATTCTAGTTAGTCTACTTTCATTGCAAGTTTGGTTTTAGTTGTTGGAAAGAAAATATTATTTGGTTTTTTTTTTGACATGCTTGTAAGTTTTTGGATACCATCACAAGTTTATTGAACATATTCTTGTGCTCCTCCAATTCAACAAATAGTTTCTAAAGATATTTAGTGGGAATTGATTCATAAGTATTTTTCATTTTCCTCTAGCAACAAAATCTCCTATTTATTCTTTCTTTCAATGTTTGAATGCTTTAGGGAATATTGAATTAATTATCTTCCATTAAACATCAAACTAGGGAAAATATAAAATGGTCCTTGACCAATAAGAACCGATAGATTTAGAAATATCATATGCCAAGTTCTAAGGAGAATTGTAAGATAAATCCTAATCATTAAGTGACTCAAAATCTCTAAGAGATTAAAAACTATATTTAAATTATTTATAAATAAGCACCAAGACATTGCTATATAAACAATTGTCTTTCCATAATGGTCTTGAGAATCAATTAACATTCCTATGACTATTGGTATTCATAATTGTAAGCATGTGCATAGAATGTGGAAGGTTACACATGTAGAGTTAGAACTCAAAATGATCCATATTTTATGAGCATAATGAAATGAACACATATTATTATTATTATTATTATTAACATAGAGACACAATGAACAATAACATAGATAAAATAAAACTGGCTTCTATTCAATAAAGAAATATGTTGAAATTGTAAAATGCAGACTGAAAACAAGTTTGCTAGAATGGTGTCGGCTTATCTCTAAGACGAGATGTGACGGTTGGGCTCATTCGCAAGAAGATGAGTACAATGAGGTTTTGAAATAATTTTTACAATAAACATGAATGAAAAAACCCTAGACATCCAAAAACCTAACCCTAGGAGACGAAGGAACAAAATTCATGTGGGCCCTGTTGGGGTAAGTTAGTACATCAACTTCCCGAGGTGGTAACTTTTGCATATGATATTTGTTTTAGGCGCACAATAGCCCATTGGAAAGGTCTATCTAAGGACTACACATTATTTTGTCAAACTTTGAATCGTATAGAATTTGATTTTGATGATCCCCAAAAATGTTGTTTAGGGCCTCAAAACGACCCCAGAAGTTTAGGATCCGAAAACTGGGAAAAAACTGTGAAACTAAAAAACTTCCAAGATGAGTCAGTTGGAATAGGTGGGTGGCCATAGATATCCACCTGGATCACAAAGTACAAGCCATGGGACTATGGATGCATGGTCTTGTTATTGCATAATTATATATAGGATTTAGGGTGTTGGTTGTGTTGGATTACTGAGAGGGGGGTTGAATCAGTAATAGAGCAATTTAATCACTTTTAACCATATAATGCAAGTGTTATATCAATGTATCATTATCATCCAATAATTGCATAGTAAATAAACAATGAACAAATGAGAAATCATACACATACACAGTACACCAATGTTTTTACGTGGAAAACCAAAGCGAGAGAAAACCACAAAATACTTTTTCTTATATGTCTTTAAGAATTACATTCATTGGAAGCACCAAATTCCTTTGTTTTCCAGCTGCAACTGGAAGGAGGCTCTAATCCCCTATTTTCTGAGGCTACAACCTAAGGGAATATCCAACTCCCCAATTCTCTGGCTACAACCACCTATCCTTGCCCCATCCAACCTCCCTGGCGTAGAAGTAGAATGATGAAACCACTGTCACACTATCACTGTGAGATATACTGCTGTAAAACTGTACCAATCAACCTATAATCAACCTGTAACAACCTGTACCAATAACCTGTGCCAACATGTACCATACATCAACTTGTACCTCAACATGTATCATAAACAAATGCATCGACCATGCACCAAACCTGTACAAATAACCTATCACAATAACCTGTCCAAACAACCTGTAATCAACATGTACCATAAACAAGTGGATCAACCATTCACCAACCTGTACCTCAACCAAAATACCTCATCAATTTCATCATCCAAATATTATTTGTAACTCTGTAATAGACCTGGTGTATATGATCACATACATGAAACCTTCCTTAACTTTAACAACAAGAGACTAGCATTTTCATCAAACTTTACTTTAGTCTCACATGACTAATTTTGGATTAGTGAACAACCCTAACTTGAAATAATCATAACTATGTACCTATAATGAATAAATATATGAAAATAGTACACAATTTTGTTCAGTGTCTTTTATGCAATTCCTCCAGGTTTCACTACTTGGAACCTCTCAGAAAAGGAGTTATAGAAAAAATGGCATACCTTGTTGAATTCTTGTTTATTCTAGAGACCGAACTCATAGAGTGTGCCCTTAGAAAGAATCATCAAAAGAATTTATCCTCCCTTGAATTTTGGTCTTCTTTACTTCATCTTCCCTCTGGAATTCGGCTTAGATATACTTTGGTTACCTCAGCCACTTGTAGATATTCAATATGCTCAAGTGTGTTTAAAAATGAGAAACCCTTGCCTCTTATTTATACTTTTGTGTAGCTTTCTCAAGGGGTTACCTTCTAACCATCTTAACCCACTTTCCTTATTTTAGGGCTAACCCACTTCTAACCACTTGTCCACTTAGTAATTTCTCCATTAACTTTATTATTTAAATAATTTATTTTTTATCCAATTTGACTTATAGTACACTCATCACTTCACTTTATTATTTAAATTAGCTTCTAACCATCTTAACCCACTTTCCTTATTTTAGGGATAACCCACTTCTAACCACTTGTCCACTTAGTAATTCCTCCGTTAACTTTATTATTTAAATAATTTCTTTT
>ML788447.1:146533-168523 GCA_009831015.1 Picea engelmannii
CCTTCCCCTAAACATTACTCTTTTATAACCATGTTTAAACTATTCCATCCCTTAAAATATAAATCTTATAAACATTACCCTCTCCTATAATCTAAGTCTTACATTCCACTTAAATACATTGATTACTTATGTATTAGTTTAATAATAATGAGGGAATTTTGTAATATTCTAAATATTACTTTTTTATATCCATGTTTAAACTATTCCATCTCCTAAAATCTAAATCTTACTTTCCCTTAATAATAATGAGGGGAATTTTGTAATATTCTAACCCTTGTTAAAGAATTGAATTACTTTCAATCAATAAAAGATTGTAGATGGTATAACTATAGATTGTGATGATAAGAATTTAAATCTTAGTTTTTTCTTATACATTGATTATTTATGTATTAGTTGAATAATTATAAGGGGAATTTTGTAATATTTTAATAATAGTTAAGGAATTGAATTATTTTAATCAATAGATTGTTGATAGTATAACTATAGATTGTGATGATAAGAATTTAAATCTTAGTTTTTGCTTAAATACATTGATTATTATTGTGATGATAAGAATTTAAATCTTAGTTTTTTTTTTAATACATTGATTATTTATGTATTAGTTTAATAATTATAAGCAGAATTTTGTAATATTTTAATAATGTTCAAGAAATTGAATTACTTTAATCACTAAAAGATTATAAATAGTATAATTTATAAATTGTGATAATAAGAAAGTGTAAAGTTTATAAATATTAAAATATATATTTTGATAGTAAAATTGAGGAACGGAATTGATTGAAGAAGTAAAGTTTATAAATATTAAAATATATACTTTGATAGTAAAATTGAGGAACGGAATTGATTGAAGATGTAAAGTTTATACATGATATAACTATAAGTACAATTGAGGAATGGAATTGATTGAAGATGTAAAGTTCATACATGATATAACTATAGATTGTGATGATAAAAATCTAAATTGTACTTTTCTCTTAAATATATTGATTATTTACAAGGGGAATTTTGTAATATTCTAATACTAGTTAAAAATTGAATTACTTCAATTATTAAAAGATTGTACATGGTACAACTATAGAAATTATTTATAAGGGGAATTTTGTAATATTCTTGTTAAGGAATTGAATTACTTCAATTATTAAAAGATTGTACATGGTATAACTATAGATTATGATGATAAGAATCTAAATCTTACTTTTCTCTTAAATATATTGATTATTTATGTATTAGTTTAATAATCATAAGTGGGGGTTTGTGATATTTGTTTAAGAAATTGAATTATTTTAATCATTAAAACATTATACATAATAAAATTTATAGATTGTGATAATTATATATAGATTGTGATAATAAGAATATGTAAACTTTATACATATTAAACTATATATTTTAATAGTAAAATTGAGTTTAATAATCATGAAGGGCATTTTGTAATATTTTATGTATTAGTTTAATAATCATAAGTGGGGGTTTGTGATATTTGTTTAAGAAATTGAATTATTTTAATCATTAAAACATTATACATAGTAAAATTTATAGATTGTGATAATTATATATGATATAACTTATAGATTGTGATAATAAGAATATGTAAAGTGTATACATATTAAACTATATATTTTAATAGTAAAATTGAGTTTAATAATCATGAAGGGCATTTTGTAATATTTTAACATTGGTTAAGAAATTTAATTATTTCAATAACTAAAATATTATACATGGTATAATTTATAGATTTTTTTCAAAAAGAAAATTGTTCATTATATTAGAAATATAATAAGATTACAACTTATTATCATATTAACATATAAGATTATGCAATGATCAGAGGAAAAGTATGAAAGTATTTTAACTGTTTTTACAAAAATATTTTCAATGAACCAACTGTCATAGCGATTGAGGAAATTATCAAAAGTTCTCTTTCAACAGAAAATACTCATCTTACCCACTATAATAATGGACAGACCCTTGACACAAGGAAAATCTACTCAAGCATAGACTAGAAAACTCTAAATATCCTCCTATTCCCTTTGTTGTTCTCTTTCAGCTGTGTGTAGTAAATAGTACCCCATTGATGGTGATCCTTGAGAGCCTTCTTCGATAAATCATCAACCTCCATGTTGAATTATCTGTAGGCATGGATAAAGGTGATCACTCCAAAGTGAGTGCTCAAGTCTCTAATATTTTCCTTCCATCCATCAAGTGCCAAGATCTGGAGTCTCCCCCTGCCATTGCACCAATCAATTATGATTTTTGAGTCTCCAATTATTTGCAACTTTGTAAGGTGTAACCTTGAGGCTAGAAAAAGCGTAACCCAGATGCCAAGTAGCTCAGCTCTAATGTTTGTACCAGGACCAGTGTTGAAGGTCCACTTATAAACTGTTGACTCACTAATACGGATAATACCCCCAGCTCCATTTTGTGTTACATATGCCGATGTCACTCCATCAAATCATCCCACCAGAAGCTGCAACTGAGGACCCAAGATCCTACGAGTTTTAAGTCCTTTCCGAGAAGAGACACAAGAATTTAAAGTTCCTAAAGACTTAAAAACCATAACATTAGTGGAAACTGTCCCAAAATCAAACAACGCCTTATTACACTCCAACCAAATATTCCAACAAACAATGGTTGGCAACTCAAACAAAGCTGGGTTCTGAAAAGACCAAATATAAATTGTGATAATAAGAAAATGTAAAGTTTATACATATTAAAATATATACTTTGATAGTAAAATTGAGAGATGGAATTGATTCAAGATGTAAAGTTTATACATGGTATAATTATAGAATGTGATGATAAGAATCTAAATCTTACTTTTCTCTTAAATACATTGATTACTTTTGTATTATTTTAATAATTATGAGGGGAATTTGTAATATTCTAATATTGGTTAAGGAATTGAATTACTTCAATCACTAAAAGATTATGTATGGTATAATCTATAGATTGTGATAATAAAAAGATGTAAAGTTTATCCATATTAAAATATATATTTTGATAGTAAAATTGAGGGATAGAATTGATTAAAGATTATATATTTGATTTTGATAATAAGAAGATTGTAAAGTTTGGATGTAATAAAATATAATTTTTAATGGTGAAGTTATTTGTGTATTTTGTGATTCAATTATTTTATAAATTGATTTATTTAATTATTAATAATTTATTTTAAATTTGATTTAATTATATTATTAATTGATTTAATTTTTTTGGTTAGCTAGTATGTCTTTAGGTGCAGGATTAGTCCATGATTGGATTTTAGGGTGTCTCCTCCGAACTACCATGAATTTCCAACCTTGAGAGCTTTATGGAACAAAACCTTATAAAACTAGAAAAGCAATGGCACTAACATGATTTGACCACTATTTGACATGATTTGACCACTATTTGATTTAATTATTTGAACAATAATTTATAATAAAAAAAGTTTTATAAAAAAATAGAGATAAAGTCATATTTTTCAAATCTGTAACTTTTTATCTTTGTAAATTATTTTAATAAAATGATATAAATGTATGGTTTTAATAATTAGTTTTGTAATTTTCATAAAAATATAAAATTTGGATGAAGAGTATAACACTTAATATTCCAACCATTCTAATTAGACACAATCTACAACAAACTTGGATGGGGAGAATAACACTTCATCCCACAACCACTCTAAATAGTGTATATTGACAACTTCTTTGATATTAAAATTGAAGGATAGAATTGATTGAAGATGTAAAGTTTATACATGCTATAACTATATGATAAAAATTTAAATCTTACTTTTCTCTTAAACACATTGATTAATTATCTATTAGTTTAATAATCATGAGGATAATTTTATAATATTTTAAGACTTAAGACTGGTTAAGGAATTGAATTACTTCAATCACTAAAAGATTATACATAGTATAATCTATAGATTATGATAATAAGAAAATGTAAAGTTTATACATATTAAAATATATAATTTTATAGTAAAATTGAGGGATAAAATTGATTGAAGATTATATATTTGATTTTGATAATAAGAATATCGTAAAGTTTGAGCTTCATGCGGTTTGGATTTTTCTCTCCTTAGTGTGGATCCTCAGCTTCCCACTTGCAGTAGGTGCGCAACAATTCTCTCTTTGGTTTGTTAGCAGTTGGGCGCACTGGAGGAAAGTAACATGGATGATGTGGTCGACTATGAGATCAATCATGCAGATGGACAACTCATTTGGAATCTTCCAGCTGTCAGGCCATCTGACATCGACACACCATTCTTGTCACCTCATGTCGGAGGGATGTGGGATGCCTCCTTACCGAACCTAGATATAAGTTCTCCCCTAGGTTTACAAATGTTTGAAGCTGGTGGAGTTGATGGTGCTTTAGAAGTCAAACATGTTCTTTGGGAGAATGCCCCCCTTATTCTTCGGAGGTCCCCTTAGACTCTTGGAGCTCGACTTCTTCTCCTTTCATCCATGATCCTTTCTAGGTTGTTTCTCACGGGTTTGAAGAGAACCGATCGCTCCAGCCTCTCAAATTCTTTCCTTTCTCTGGTCACCTAGAAACTATGGAGGTTTTTTCTTCTCTTTCGAGCCTAGTAAACCCTTTTCCTGGACATCTTCCACTTTTTTCCTCCTTTTCCTTTTCAGAGCCAGGTTTTCCTTCTTCTTGGAACCTGAATGATTTCTTGGCCCTTCCACCCTCCCTGTGTGCCACTCGTCATGACCCTCCCCCTTGTTCCCCTCCTCTTCCCCATCCCTAAAGGTTTAAACCTAGTAGTTTTGAGTTGGATCCCTTTTATGGAAAACCCTCATCCCTGAAGTGGAAGAAAGCTCATCCCGACGTAGCTCTAGTTCCTCATCCATGCTCCTTAGCCCTGGGAGATGACATCATGTTACCTGAAGTCCCGGACCTCATTGAGAAGGTTGTGGTGGGGAGTGAAAATGTGAGGCATCTCATCCAAGAGCTTCTTTCATACTAGAACTCCTCTTCGTGGAAGGACTTAGGGATTAAATTACTATCTGTACACTCTCTAGCAAAATAATGGTTTATGTTAAAATTCCATTATGCCTCAGACATGAGAAGGATCCTCGACGAACCTTGGTGTGTGGATTCAACCCCCCTTCTTTTGAAAAAATGGTCCCCTTTTTTTATGCAAATCATGGGTGGATCAACAAGTTACCAATTTGGGTCCATCTCCCTCGTCTGTTGTCAGAATGTTGGAGATGGAAATTCTTTGAGAATATCAGAAATACCCTTGGAACTTTCATGAAATAAAACATGTCTTTTGCCTCGTCCGGGAAAATGTCAGTGGCTTGGATCTCAATTTCTCTCAAAATTAGTAAAAGTCTCTCAGATACCTTAGATCTCACTCTTGAGGGGTTAATTTTTATCGAGCCACTTTATTATGAGGGCATTCCTTTCAAATTCCACATATGTCACAAGCATGGGCACATAGAGACATATTGTCTTCTTCCTCTGAAGCGTCAATCCTCTCAAGGGAAAACCACTCAGCACAGGACCTCCATTTACTTTTGTTCTAGGCAGGGAGTGGTGTCGCCTCCACCTCATTCGAGGGCCACATTTTGGGCATGGAGAGACTTGAGAGGTGTTGAAAAAAAAATCAACGACTTCGGCTCTCCATGGGATAAAAGACTCCACTTCATTTGAGTCAAAGGAAGAGGGAAAGCGTCAAGTGCGGGAAGTTATCAATGCAAATTATGAATTTCAGCTCAAAAAGGGTGTAGAATATCATTTGGGTGTGCCCCCCCTCACTCCTTTCTTTGTAAATTTTAATTTTTTACAATCTTTCAACCATAATTTTATGGATTTAAAAAAGTTAAAAAGTTTCCCTTCCCTTCCTTATGCCACGAAATCTCCAACGGTTTACTCCTCAGGTCCTCCTCTTTCTAGTATTTCCTTTGGTCACCCTCCATATCCCCATGAACATCCTCCCTTATACCAAAGTCAAGACTCCTCCTTTCTTTTTGATGAAGAATCCATCTGCTATAATTTAAGGTTCCATTCAATTCCCTCAAAAAATTGTTTGCTACCTCCTCCATCGAGTCTGGGGTTAAATCCTTCTTAGGTCTCTACTCACAAAGGGTGAGGAAGAAAATATTTCTTTTCAAAATCTCAGTCTCGAGAAGCCATTGATGTGGAAGTTGGACGCCAACTCTCTATTTTTGGGGCACCTAGAGCATTTCCAACCCCAGAAGGCTCTCCCAATTGAAAGTGTTCTCTCTAAATTGTAGGGGGTTGGCGATATGTTGGAAAGGTTACAAAAAGGTTGTTATTTCTTTGTATCAGATGTGTCTGGTCGCTTAGGAGAAATGGCTATGGGATGGAACACAAAAACCATCAAGCTCAAAAACTCTTGGGGTTTCCCAGGGGGTCAAGGAATGAATGTTTTCATTGAATATTTGGGGAGATCCTTTACAGTCATAAATATTTATGGTCCCACCAAAAAACGTCCCCAGTTTTGGAGTTCCCTCTTGGTAAAATATTTTATGAAAGCCCCCTCTCTCATTTTGGGAGGAGATCTAAATTTTTATTTAGGGGCAGCTAAATCCTGGGGACTACGGTCACAAGTGGATTCTCTCTCTGATTTCTTTGTTCATAAGCTAGATGAAGTAGGGATAATTGATATTGCTCCTATTAAGCTTAGCCCTTCTTGGAGAAACAAGATACTAGGAGATGATTATATCGCAAAGAGACTGGATCATTTTCTAATTTCTAGCCAGCTGGTGGAAGACCCTTTTCTTTTCAGACAATGGATTGTTACAAGGGGCGAGTTAGATCATTTCCCAATCTTCCTAAAAACAGTAGGAGATTCTAGAAAACCGTCGAGCCCCTTCAAGTTCAATTCTTCTTGGCTAAAAGAGGAGAGCTTACAAAAGTTGGTGAAGGAATTTTGGTCACCCATTAGTCATTCAGAAAGGGCAGTCATTCAATTCACTATAAATTTAAAAGAATTAAAAATAGCAACAAAAGTATGGGCAAAAAGTGGAAATAAATGGAATGAACAAGACTTAATCCACACACAAGTTGCTCTACAATCCCTATATGATTCGATCAAAGGAGGATTTTCCAATCAATTACAAAAAGAGACTCTATTATCCTTGGAGAAAAACAAAAGAGAGTTACTACAAGCTAGAGAAGACGAATGGAGACAAAAAATCCAGGAACTTTGGTTGCACAGTGGTGATGAGAATACAAAATGTTTCCAAGCATATGCAAAAGGTAGGAAAATGAAAAATACTATATGGGGTATCAAAGACCAATCTAGCAGTTTTTATATTTTTTTGAAGACGTGGCAAGGTTGGGTTCTGTAACATACCCTACCACCCACAGGCCGGGGTACGCTACTTTCAAGCCCACCCTTGGACTTCTTTCTCTTACCGATACCATTTTAAAATTTAAGGACGCATAAAAGGAAAGACTTTAACGACATGCACAGCAGTAGTCAGCAAGCATGCATAGTCTAAAGATTCAATTAAATGATAATTAAATATACAACGGAAATACATTCATATACATGCAATTGATACCATAACAAAGAGCACTTATCTTTATGAAAGTTGACACCAACTAGTTGCAGACCAAGGACATTCTACCCAACCATAAACACTATTGTTGCAAATCTCAACAACAACATCACCCCCAAGCCAGGGCTATGAATCCACAAGGATGGTTCCAGAGTGTTACTTGGCTTCCCAAACCAGTCAACACCCAAGCTCTCACAGGCTTCCCAACTCTCACAAAAATCCAAGTGCCCAGCTCTCTTCGACCTAGCTTACACCACCTGAGAGAACGGACTTCCACCCTTCTCTTCCATGCAGTCCCTCAGGCAGTCCTTCTCCTTATCCAGGCTCCAGCGCAACTGGTCCAGAATCCCAATGTTGGAATTCTCAGGACTCGTAGTTGTGAGAAACGTTGGACACATGCTAATGCATCTCAAACATGCAAGCCTCAAATCATGGCTGGATCACACCAGTGACCACTACAACCAACTATCCTATGGCTAATCTTCAGCAGTTCGGTCCCCTTGCCTAAGACAAGACGCGAATGAGGATGGATCAATGAATGGGTGAGTGAGTGCATGAAAGTGTGTGAGGGAAATGAATGAACATATAGGAAATCAATGAACAATCCATCATTCGAACCCCCCCATCAGACCAGAGGAGAGTTTAAGTAACTTCGTGGGGAATTAAGAACCTCCTGGCCTTCCCTAAGAATCTCACGTAATTGATCCCCTCCCTTAGGAAAAAAGGGTAATTAACATAGGAATAAACACTTAGCCCCTCAAGCCCCCTCTCTTGTGGAATCATAGCCCCCTATAACTCTAGTCATTTTCCATCTAGCATCCAACCATGCATTTATTATTAATAATGACAAAAACATTACATGTCTTGGGCACACTGGCCTTTTAATAATTGTTTGGGCACCCTGGCCTCTCGGCATTGTAACAATACATTATTTAAAAATGGGGGTTCAAAACCTGGGGTGTTACATCCCCTCCCCCTTATTTTGGCACTGTCCTCAGTGCATATACAAAATAGAGATCACAATCTAAAATTTATTCAAAAAGTTGTGGGTACTCTGCCCGCATGGCATATTCATGCTCCCAGGTAGCATCTTCAGGACCCTAGCAGTTCCAATGAACTTTTACCATCTCTATAACTCGATTCCAAAGAATTTTGACTTTTATGTCCAATATCCGCATTGGATGAACCTGAAAATATCCCTCCGTCTCTACCTGAATCAGATGCCAATCAATAACATGGTTAGGGTCATATACATATTTCTTTAGTAAAGATACATGAAATACATTATGCACATTCATGGAAGTAGGCAATGCAAGCATGTATGCAACTGGCCCTATTCTGTCCAATATTTCAAATGGACCACAGAATCTGGCTGCCATCTTTGTACAACTACCCAATTTCAAAAAGCTTTTCTTGGGCTTCACTTTCAAAACTACATGCTCCCCTACTTTGAATTCTCTATCTGTCCTATTCTTGTCTGCATAGACTTTCTGTCTATCCTGAGATGCCTTTAAATTCTGCTTGATCTTAACCACCTAGTCTTCCATGTCCTTGAGCAACTCCAACCCAAGTACCACTCTATCTACTAGGTTGTCCCAGCTTACTGGAGTATCGCATTACCTACCATACAAGGCTTCAAATGGGCTCATTCTTAATGAAGCTTGATACCCATTATTATATGAAAACTCAACCAATTGTAAGTAATCTTCCCACTTAGATGGCTTATCCATCACATACAATCTCAACATATCTTCAATTATTCGATTGACTCTCTTTGTTTTCCCATCTATTTGGGGATGATATGTTGTGCTAAAGTTTAGATTTCTACCAAATCCTTTAAACAATCCCCTCTAGAAATTGGAGGTAAACTTCATATCTTTGCTCGAGACGATTGTCCTAGGTATCCCATGCAACCTAGCAATTTCTTTCAGAATTTTTTTGCAATATTAGTCGTTGTATGCATTGTCTTCACAGGCACAAAATAAGCAACCTTTATTAATTTTTCAACCACCACCATGATTGAATCATGTTACTTATTTGTTCTAGGTAATCCTGTGATGAAATCCATGGTGATCACTTCTCATTTCTTCCCTGGAATTGGCAATGTCTACAGTAAACCTACTGGGTGCCTATGCTCAGCCTTCACCTTCTGACATTCCATGCATTGAGCGATGTAATTGGCAACATCCTTCTTCATTCCCGGCCAAAAGAACTGGCTTCTTACTCATATAATCGTTTTACGGTAACCGGGATGTCTAACATAAGGAACATTGTGCATTTCCTTCAGTACCAAATTCTTCAGTTCTCTGGAGCTAGGAACATAGATTCTATTTTTATGCATGAGTAATCTGTCTTCCCTTATCTCATACTCCTTTATTTTATGTTGTACATTTCCTTGTTTTAATTTTTCCTTTACCTGTAGGTAATTTTGATATGTAACAAGACCATCTAAATTTTTTCTCTTCAAGTTTGAATGATGCATACTGATGCAGTAGCATGCATAAGATGCAATATTCTATTAAGCGCATCAACAACTTTATTCTCCTTTCCTTTGGTATGCTTTATATCGAAGTCATATTCACTTAAAAATTCCAGCCATCTTGTTTCCTGGCATTCAAGGTCGGTTGTTCAAAAAGATACTTCAAGCCAATGTGGTATGTCCTTAATTCAAATTTCTTCCCCATGAGATAATGCCTCCACATCCTCAAGGCATGAAAAATGGCAACAAGTTCCAAGTCATGAGTGGCATAGTTCCTCTCATGTTCCTTAATATTTCTGGACTCGTATCCAATGACATGTCCATTTTGCATGAGGACTCCCCCAAGTCCTTCCTTACATGTGTATGTACATACCACAAAACTTTCATTTGGGTCAACAATATTTAACACAGGTGCACTAGTAAGTAATTCCTTCAATAGATTAAAATTATTTTCACACTTGAGTGTCCATTCAAATTCAGTTCCCTTCTTTTGCAAATAAGTGATGGGATGAGAAATCTTAGAGAATCCTACTATGAATCTTCTGTAGTAGCCAGCTAATCCCATAAAATTTCTGACGTCTGACACATTTCTGGGTGTTGGCCATCCTCTAATGGCTTCAATCTTCTCTGGATATACTGCTATGCCCTGCTCTGAAATAATGTGTCCCAAGTAATGGATATGCTTTTGATTAAGAGAACACTTACTCAACTTGGCATAAAACTGATGTTCTCTCGGTACTTGCAACACCGGTCTTAAGTGATGTTCATGCTCCTCTTCAGACTTAGAATATATAAGTATGTCATCCAGGAATACTATGACAAACTTATCCAAATAATTTCTGAATATGTTGTTCATTAAGCACATGAAGATAGTTGGTGCATTGGTCAGTCCAAATGGCACCACTACAAATTCATAATGCCCATACCTGGTCCTAAAGGTTGTCTTATGAATGTCTTCTTCCTTGATTCTTACCTAATGGTATCCTACCCTCAAGTCAATCTTTGAAAATGTATTTTCTTCTCTTATCTGATCAAAGAGGTCATCAATTCAGGGTAGAGGATACTTGTTCTTTATAGTGTACTTGTTCAGCTGTCGAAAGTCAATACACAACCTCAAGGTTCCATCCTTATTTTTGACAAAAAGTATTGGTTCTCCCCAAGGTGAAACACTTGGACGTATGTACCCTTTCTTCAACAATTCCTCCAACTGCATTTGTAATTCTTTTAACTCTGGTGTTCTCATTCTGTAAGGTGTTTTTGACACCGGGGTAGCTCCTGGCACTAAATCAATTGAGAAATATATCTCCCTCCTTGGTGGAAATCCTAGTATTTCTTGGAATACATCTTCAAATTCCCGTAGCACCGAGAAATATTCAAGGCTTGGCCCCTTTGTATTTTATGGCTCTTCCACATCAACTGCATTCAATTGACATCCTTTCCTAAAACTTCTTTTCAACTCTAAGGCTGAAATCTCCCTTATAGAGATGGGTCTTGGAACTCCTTTCACAGTTCTCTATTTTTCGTTTCCATCAAGACATATAAATGTCTTTTTATGATAATATAGGATAGCATGATGTTTGTCCAACCAATCCATTCCAATCAGAATACCATAAGACCCCAATGGTATGATATTTAGATCAATACTAGTATTCATGCCATTAAGACTTATGGAGCAACTTCTGACTGTGTCATGGATTCTTCTTTTGGTTCCAGTGGCTAACTAAACCAAACTTGATTTTCCAAGTTTGATTTTCTCCAAATGTAATCTATCCACTATCTTAGGATCAATGTAGCAATGAATTGCTCCTGAATCAATCAAAATAGCAACAGGTTGATTTATGATCTTACCTTCCACCTCGATCATATTGGACTGGTACTTTTCTTGTCGATCATTTAAAGATGCATAGATTCTTCCCATATCTTTGACTATTGTAGCTTCTTGGATGTTGTGCACAGTCTTCACTCTATCCTTTCTGTGTGGGAAATCCTTGTACAGATGATCTTCCTTGCATCCCTAGCATTGGATTGGTGGTCTTCCCCTTTTTCCCAAGGAAACTTCTTTCTTGAAATATCCCTTAGCATACTGATCTTGATGATTTCTATTAGCCTCATTCCTATTGAAGGGAGGTTTGAATCCTTTCCTCCTCTGATCGAACTTCACATTTTTCTTGTCCTTCCAAGATTTCTGTAGAGATTCTCTTCCTTGGCCTTGCTCATATAGGTATTTAGCCTTCCTGATGGCTTCAGTCATGGTCTTGGGCTAACCATACTTGATCTTTTCCTTATAAAAGGTTGGCAATCCACTTAGAAATCTTTGTATTTTCACTTTCTCATCACCAATAAACCTGACATACTTTAACAAACCCAAGAACTTCTTCTCGTACTCTACCATAGTCATGCTTCCCAACTTGAGTTCAAATAACTCCTGCATTCTCTTGTCATAGAAATTCTCTGAGAGATACTCCTTTTGGAAGTACTTCTTGAAGTGCTTCCAAGTGATCCCACTCTCATTAATGTGCTCCACTTGCTTCAGTTGGTCCCACCACATTGCAACTTTCCCATGTAAATGGTAGGTGGAAATCCTAGCTTCCAGATTTGATGAATATTTATGCAACTAAAAATACCTCCTGAGCCTGAGCAACCATGCTTTGGCATCAGCTTCCCTTTCTCTTTCACCCTCAAAGGAAGGTGGCTTGATCTTCCTCAGCTCTCCTTGCAAACTATCTACCTCTTGTTTCCTTCTTTGGTGTCTGACAGGAGACACCTATGGACTTCTTACAGGATCATCTGATGCATAAAACTTTATTTATGAGTAAGGAGGTGAGTGGTGTCCATGAGCTCTGCTAGCACTTCTGGAATAACCAACTCTTCCACAATCATCCCTTCTTTCATGGCACCTTCCTTCTTCCTCTTGTCTTGAGTTTGATCCCTTCTCCATTTGTCTCTACAACTAATTTAATATCTGCAACACTCGAGAATTTATCTAACTTTTCTCTCTCATCAATCTCTCGTTGCCTGCTTTGTAGCTCTGCACTTCCATCTTCAGGCTTCTTACCATTTCTATTAACATTTCTTGTTCTCCTCTTCCCTTGTGTCCATTGGAATCTGTCTCTGCATTACCAACTATGGTATTCTGGCCTTCAGCCTCCTTATCATGACTGGAGGCTCCCTTGCCTTCTTCCATTTCCTCAATATGCATCCTGAGCTAATGTGCTTAAGCCCCTTAATTTTGCAAAATGTGTAAGTGACCATTTTGTTAGAATTATGCATATGATAAACAAAATTTCCAAACCATGCTACAGGTCTCTTTATTTTTTTTGTTCATGGATATCATATCCCCATTCTCTGAAAATAACAATGTCCTGATATCCTTGGCTGACACATAATTTCATCCTGCGCAAGCGCTTCCTTCAAACCACCTTCCCAGGCGACCACGACTAGAAACCACGAATAAATCGTTCCTTAATACCTTTCTGTCTCGAAGACCACCAATTCAGTCCTTATCCCTCTTTCCCTCAGCTCTCAATCTGCATATGACCATGGCCATGACCCTGCGCTTAGCTGAAAAAGTGTTTGTCTAGAACTTTAGGACTTCGTAACTTTCAGCCAAGATTGGATCAACAATCCTTGTCCTCTTTAACGATCAATGATCGAGATCCACTTCGAGACTCCACACTTAGGAAGTCTCCTTTCCTCTCTTGCATCCTCCCAAAATGATTTTACCCGGACTTCATGATCTGTCGATGGGTGTCCTCCCATAGATCAGCGACTGTGAATCGCTTCGACTCTTCGGGATTTGGAAGTTTCAAAACTTTCCTCCTGCACTTTCTCCTGGAGTGCTTCCACCCGAAGTTGACGATCCTTCAACGTGTGTCTTCGGGAATCAACGGTCGATATGTACTCCGGCCTTCAAGATTTTTCAACCCAACACAACCTGTCACATATTTCCACACTGGAGTGCCCAGTCTACGGACTGCACGATCTGTCGCCACATGGAAAAATATTGGAAGAAGACATGTGGCCCAATCGGGAGGGTGACACATGTCACATTCTAACTGACATTTCAATACTCCATATGCTCAAAACTTACTGAAACATGGCACACATCCCATTTGTCCACGTCATCCCAGGTGACATCTGCAAGCCATGTCACATCGACTCTTTAAGCTTCATGACTTCGGGAGTTTCCATACTGGCGCACTTCCAATTTTTCCAAACTCTGAATTCTTGAACTGGCCAATCTATCGCCATGTGTCCTTCTAGATCGAACGACTAAGATTCACTTTGGGTCTTCACCTGGAGTCCACGGATCTACACCACGTGTCCTCCTTAATCTGATGGTTGAGGCTTACTTCGGGTCTTCAGACTTAAAAACTTATCTGGCCCCACTCGCTTTTATCCAAAGCCCGGGATCTAGTGACATGTGGCTCTCGGAATATCAATGTCTGAGATCCTTTCGGATCTTCGGGTTTCGGAAATCTCAACCCTCAAACTTCATTTTTCCCTGAAGTGCGCGGATTTCTACCACGTGTCCTCCTCAATTGGACGATTGCAATTCACTTCGAATCTCCAGGGTCTGAAAAACTCAATTCTCAACTTCTCCTTACTCACCTTTTCCTGGAGTGGTTTCACCCAGAGAACATGATCGGTTGACGCATGTCCTCCTACAAATCAAAGGTCCCTGACTACTTCTTCTCTTCGGAGGTTCATCACTCGAGCCCTAGCAAGACACATCACTCCATGCCTTTCAATTTGCGGGGGTACGCATCGACGATTTGGAGTAACCCACTTTTCGCCCCGCAATTATCTTGATGATGATACGTAAACCCTTGGTGAAACCATGGTTTGGATTGTAGGACCTCCTTGGGAAATTATCTCCCGTGCAACTTGGTTCCCCGCAATGCATCATGTCCATTGATCTCTCTCTCAAATGGGATCCGATGGTTGGGACCTTAACCCTTTCTTCATTTTCATCAAACAACCCTTGTTCACCTATCCTATGATCCAACGATCCCTGATCTCTCCTAATCCTATGGTGGTGATCACTCCCAAATTTGAAGGGGGGCGTTCACGATCCTTCGAACCCCTTACAACGGATCTCTGACGATCTAACTCTTGCGTAGATTCTACAGCGCCATTCCTCCTGAGCTTTTCAACTCCGCGGTCAGAGTTCGATCTGTAACCACGAGACTCTGACCAACAAACCCAGCCCATACCAGCTCGGTGTTTCAACCAGAAGCTCAAATACCAAACTGTAACATACCCATCGACCCACAGGTCGGGGTACGCTACATTCAAGCCCGCCCTTGGAATTCTTTCTCTTACCGATACCTTTTTAAAATTTAAGGATGCATAAAAGGAAAGACTTTAATGACATGCACAACAGTAATAAGAAATCATGCATAGTCTAAAGATTCAATTAAACGATAATTAAGTATACAACGGAAATACATTCATATACATGCAATTGATACCATAACAGAGAGCACTTATCTTTATGAAAGATGACACCAACTGGTTGCAAACCAAGGACGTTCCACCCAACCGTAGACACTACTGATCCAAATATCAACAATAGCATCACCCCCAAGCCCGTGCTATGAATCCACAAGGAAGGTTCCAAAGTGTTACTTGGCTTCCCAAACTAGTTAGCACCCAAGCTCTCACAGGCTTCCCAGCTCTCACAACAATCCAAGTACCCAGCTCTCTTCTACCTAGCTTGCACCACCCGAGAGAACGGACTTCCACCCTTCTCTGTCATGTAGTCCCTCAGGCAGTCCTTCTCCTTATTCGGGCTCCAACGCAACTAGTCTAGAATCTCAATGTTGTAAATCTCAGGACTCACAGCTGTAAGCAGCGTTGTACGCAGGCCAACGCATCTCAGACATGCAAGCCTCAAATCACGGCTGAATCACACCAGCGACCACTACATACAGCTATCCTATCGCTAATCTTCAATATATCGATTCCCTTTCCCAATCCAAGACGCGAATGAGGATGGATCAATGAATGGGTGAGTGAGTGTCTGAAAGTACGTGAGGGAAATGAATGAACGTATAGGAAATCAATGAATAATCCATCAGTCGAACCCCACCATCAGACCAGAGGTGGGTTTAAGTAACTTCGTGGGGAATCAAAAACCTCTTGGCCTTCCCCAAGAAGCTCACGTAATTGATCCCCTCCCTTAGGCAAAAAGAGTAATTAACATAGGAATAAACACTTAGCCCCTCAAGCCCCCTCTCTTGTGGAATCATATCCCCCTATAACTCTAGTCCTTGTTCGTCTAGCAGCCATCCATGTATTTATTATTAATAATGATAAAAACATTACATGTCTTGGGCACACTGGCCTTTTAGTAATTGTTTGGGCACCCTGGCCTCTCAGCATTGTAAAAATAAATTATTTAAAAATGAGGGTTCAAAACCTAGGTTGTTACAGGTTCATCCCACTTCAAATCCATGTTCTCAATAGATAGAAGAGTTTCCATTGATGTTATCCTATAGATGGCACTATCGTTCTCACATTTTGTTGAAGAGGAGGAAAATGAATAACTCGTGGCAAAGGTATCTGAAGTATAACTAAAAGAAGTTCTATTGAGTTTTCAAATGGATAAAAGCACGGGTCCATATGGGTGTTCTATGGACTTTTTTGTAGGCTTTTTTTGAATTATTAAGCTCGGACCTCCTCAGAGTCATTGAAGAATCATGGGTAACTGGTTTCATCCATCCCACTTTTAATTCTACCTTTATCGCTTTAATCCCCAAGCAAAATTCCCCCAATATCTTGGATGATTACAGACCCATCTCACTGTGCAATTGTATCTAAAAAATTATTGCAAAGATCATAAGCAAGCGATTAAAAGGAATCCTCTCTAAATTAATATCTCAAGAACTGTTTGGATTTCTGGAAGGAAGACAGATACATGAAGCAATTGGTGTTGCCTAGGAATCCATGCAAAACATAAAGACACAAAATAACAAAGGGGCAGTGTTAAAGATAGATCTCTCTAAGGCATATGATCGTGTCAACTAGCTCTTCTTGAGAATGATTCTCACCCATCTGGGATTTGGTCTTCCTTTTATAAATTGGGTCATGAGTTGCATCTCCTCGGTCTCCTTTGTAGTCCTCATAAATGGATCAACCTCTCCTTTATTCCAAGTCGAGAGAGGCCTTCGGTAGGGATGCCCCTTATCCCCTCTACTCTTCCTACTGGTGGTTGAGGGACTAATCCAAGCTCTTTTGGAAGCAAAAACAAAGATATCCTTTACTGGTATTCCTCTAACCCATATTCTCTCACTCAATCACTTGTTATTGATGATGTACTAATCTTCTGTAGTGGTCTAAGGAGAGATGTTGAAAGGTTGAGTTCCATTCTAGACCTTTTCAGCAAGGCTACTGGCATGCTAATAAATAACACAAAATCCACAGTATCTATCTAATGGAACCAGAAGAAGTTCAATTTTACAAAGGTCTTTTTCCTTTTCTGGAAAATCCTCTTTATGAAGGTTTTAAGTACCTTGGATTCCATCTAAAACCAAATTTACACACCAAAGAGGATTGGCATTGGCTATTATCAAAACTTGATAAAAGACTAAAATCATGGAGCTTCGGGTGTCTATCCAGAGAAGACAGGTTGATCCTGGTTATATCATTCCTTGAGGTGATTCCAATTTATTGGTTATCAATGGCCTAGACCCTAAAAGGAACTCTGGAGAAAATAAGAAAATTATGCTTCAAATTCCTATGGGGAGGACAAAAGGACAGCTTTGTGATGCCATGGATCAAATGGGATTCTATGGCACTGCCAAATCTTTTGGGGGGTTGTGGCCTAAAAAATATACACATTTTCTCCACTGCCCTTGTAGCTAAGATAGGGAGGCGACTTATATCTTCAAACACTCTCTGGTCAAAGGTGTTTTTTCAAAAATATATCAGTCCAAAATTAGTGGTGGATTGGATAAGAAGATTGGAAAAGGCCATCAAAATGGATCCATCATGTGGAAAGCTCTAGTAAAATATTTTGATGTGATTATTCAAGTACTGGCATGGAAAGTAGGAAAAGGAAACTCACTCAGACTCGGTAGGGATCCCTGGACGAGAAATAATGGTCAACACTTACTCCCCGAGAACCTAATAGAAAACCTACATGAGAAAGGTTTGTTTCACCTAAACTAGATAATGGATTATCAACAAACTTCAATCTGGAGTCAAGGGTGGAAAGATGCACAAGCCCTGAATTTGGAAGAGCACTTCATAGTTCCTTGGAATGATTATATTCATGCCCTTAAAATAAGACACATCATAATTAATGATCAAGAGAACGAAATGCTTTGGAAACTCAGTCCCTTTGGGGTATACTCTCCAAAAGAGGGCTATTCTTTCTTGATGGCTATCCTCCAACAAAAAGTCCATGATTGGTGGTGGAAGGGGATTTGGAAGTTCAAATGCCCCCTTAAGGATAGAATTTTCATGTGGTGCCTCTTAAGGAAAAGGGTCCCAACATGGGATATGATGAAATGTAGGGGTTTGGAAGGGTCAACTTGGTGCCCTCTTTGCAAGGGGGATGAGGAGTATTCTCTACATCGTTTTTTGGGATTCCCTTCAAACTTGGCGGGATGGGTAAAAATTGCAACTGACACGAGATTTCCATTGAAGAAGCACTGAAGTTTTGGGTTCAGAACCATAGGAACAAAAACATCAAGGCTCTTCTCCTTCTCATACTATGGGGAATATGGCTTGCTAGAAATGCAACCATATTCAAGGAAAACGCATCGATTCCCAATTTAATTGCAGCCAAAAGTTTAGCCATCCTAGCACAATATATTCCTCCCACGAGGAAGATAATGGAAGAACGAATAGATATATCAAGACCTTGGGATTTTTTTGATGGGTCTTCCCAAGACAATGACGAACATTGCGGAGGAGTGGGAGTACTACATCTCTCCCCAACACATTTTTATAAACTAAAGTGGGGTCTAGGCCAGGGATAAAAAATTATGCAGAACTAATGTCTTTAAATATCTTACTCACTTTTACTGGGGAAAAGGGGGTCACAAGCCTTCACATTTTTGGTGATTCAATGGTGGTCATCAACTGGCTAAGGAAAACTCAAAAGCGTCATAACATAAATCTTGCTTCTATCCTTGAAGAAGTCTTTTTAATTTCAAACATATTTGCAAACTTGTTATTCACCCATGTTTACAGGGAAAGAAATGGTGCATTAGACTCCTTATCTAAAGAGGGCACTCAAATGGCTCATGGGAAATGACACATCTTAGAAATCTCGGATGGGCAGAGCCAGGAACATTATCACAGACCCTTTATAGAACAAAGGGAACATCATGTCTTCAATGTCTAAAGTCATTTGCCACTTTCTATATGTAATTTTTTGATGACATACAAGGGACAAGTTACATAATATTATTTTTTTGGAATGGGTCATTCTTGAGACACTTATGGATTACAACATATCTCTATACCCTATGGGGCAGTTTTGTATATTTTTTTCTCCATGTTACTAGTTCTAGATTTTTGTTTTTTTTTCTTAGAAAGATTAGTAGAATGATTTATATTTTTGGGAACTGTAAAAACAAAACTTATGTTACTATTGGTGACAACTAAAGATCTTGGAGACTAAATGCATGTCTACACATGCATTCTTCAAAATGTAAATTTTATTTTCTTAATAAAATTTACTTTTTTTCCTTTTGGAAAAAAAGAAGATTGTAAAGTTTAGATGTAATAAAAGAATCTATAGATTGTGATAATAAGAAGATGTAAAGTTTATACATATTAAAATATATACTTTGATAGTAAAATTGAGGGATATAATTGATTGAAGATTATATATTTGATTTTGATAATAAGAAGATTGTAAAGTTTGGATGTAATAAAAGATATCTTTTTAATGGTGAAGTTATTTGTGTATTTTTTTATTTAATTATTTTATAAATTGATTTATTTAATTTAATAATAATTTATTTTAAATTTGATTTAATTATATTATTAATTGATTTAATGTTTTGGTTAGCTAGGTTAGTGTGTTTTTAGGTGCAAGTTTGTGGTTGGATTTGTGGGTGTCTCTTCATGACTACCATGAATTTCAGTCTTATGGAAAAAAATATTATAAAACTAGAAAATAATAAAAATAGTTTTATAAAAAAATACAGATAGTATTTTTCAAATTTGTCAACTTTTTATCTTTGTAAATTATTTTAATAAAATGATATAAATGTATGGTTTTAATAATTAGTTTTGTAATTTTCATAATAATATAAAAATTGGGTGAGGAGAATAACACTTTATCCTAGAACCACTCTAACTATATTCAATTGACAACTTCTTTGATAGTAAAATTGAGTGATGAAATTGATTGAAAATGTAAATTTTATACATAGTATAACTATAGATTGTGATGATAAGAATCTAAATCTTACTTTTCTCTTAAATATATTGATTACTTATGTATTAATTTAATAATCATGAAGAGAATTTTGTAATAGTGGGTAAGGAATTGACTTACTTCAATTACTAAAAGATTATGCATGGTATAATCTACATATTGTGATAATTAGAAGATGTAAAGTTTATACATATTAAAATATATACTTTGATAGTAAAATTGAGGAATAGAATTGATTATATATTTGATTTTGATAATAAGAAGATTGTAAAGTTTGGATGTAGTAAAATATATTTTTTAATGGTGAAGTAAGTTATTCATGTATTTTTTTTTTATAAATTGATTTATTTAATTTAATAATAATTAATTTTAAATTTGATTTAATTATATTATTAATTGATTTAATTGTTTTGGTTAATTAGTATGTTTTTAGGTGTGGGATTAGTCCATGGTTGGATTTTTGGGTATTTTCTACTAACTATTGTGAATTTTCAACCACCTTATGGAATAAAACTTTATAAAACTAAAAAACAATGGGGCTAACATGATTTGACTATTTTGGCTCCAGTGCAACTCGCCCGGCAAAGGAATTCACCACCTGCTATGTTGAGGAAGAGACATCATCCTGTGCAAAAGGAAAAAACGACCCACCCACTAGTGCATCTCTGGAGGAGGTGACTCAGCTAATCAACTGGCAAGTACACCAAGACAGTGAAGCACATGCAGGCGAAGGAGAAACAAGGCCATTTCCCTTAGCCTCTGTTGAGGGTAATTGGCAGGACCAACATCCTTTCACCAATCCAGGGTACCTAGCACTAATCTTTGACATTCGGAGCATGTTGGACGATCAGATCTTTCGCATCGCTCGAATCGACCATCGACTCGATATGTTGTTTGTTGCACACTCCAGGACTCTACCGAAAAGGCAATGCCCTACGTGCGCGCAAGCTTATGTGTTTCCTGTAGGATGGCGAAGGCACGGGGACGAGGATGAGTCGGCTGGATAAAAGGTTCAGTGATGTTCTTAGTTAGCAATCATTTTTTGTTTCCGAACAAGGTTTTAGCCCAGTTAAATCATAGTCATGTTGTAGCTAGGTTATTAGTACACAGACTGAACTTAATGGCAAGGCGTCCTGGTTTCCTTCGGGCAGGAAAGCACTCTGATAGTTTTGTTTGCTTGGAAACAAATGGCATAGAATGTCCAGCTGTCTCGATTTCCTGCTTAGGCGGGACAACTGGCATCGTAAACAGACTATGTAACTCTGCAACGATAATATAAATAGGTTCTTCCTTTTTTACTTAAAAAAAAAAAACATGATTTGACTATTAATTGATTTAATTATTTGAACAATAATTTATAATAAAAATAGTTTTATAAAAAAATATAGATAAAGTAGTATTTTTCAAATGTTTGTAAATTATTTTAATAAAATGATATAAATGCATGGTTTTAATAATTATTTTTGTAATTTAAATATGTTAATTTAAATAATTAATTTTGTAATTTTCATAATAATATAAAACTTTATACATATTAAAATATATATACTTTGATAGTAAAATTGAGGGATATATATATATAT
>ML788447.1:178621-191136 GCA_009831015.1 Picea engelmannii
TATATATATATATATATATATATATATATATAATATAAAGATCCATAAACCTATTTGAAAACCCAGGGAGGCCTAAAGATTTTCTCTAAAGAAGCATGTAATATAGCCCTTCAAAGAATATGATCTAAATCTGTTCATAATTTTTCTTTTTGAGTTGAACCAAAAAGAAACCATAAACACGTGATTTACATAAACAACAAATACATACACAAAAAGCAAAAATTTGAACATTTCAAAACCATCAGGAACAAATCAACATTAACACATGGAGAGGACTAGAGAAATACCAATTTAATTTGCATAAACTGGACATATGAGATGGCGAAGGGTAGCATGGCCATTTGGAGAGGCACTACCCATTCTAAGAGTTTATTTGGGTTAAAACCATCTTGGTTTAACCCAAATTTCAACCCACTACAACTAGTGAGCATCACCACACCAACTCTACGAAGAAGCATAACTTATCACTGCAATTTTCCACTAAAGAGAATGAAGTCGATTCAAATCATTGGAAAAGACGGTTTAGATAAAGAAAATAGATTGATTTATCTTTGTGCTGACCTTTAATCGTATCCTTGCATATGCAAGCATTGCCAGTTCCTTATGAGCTTATGGCATATCAGAGACGGGCATAGCATGGGAAAGATACCACAGAGATACCAACAACTGGAATTGATACCATGTGAGAGAAAAACAAAGGAAAGGTGCGAGATAAATTGGGCCAGTTCTGGTTGGTGTGTTTGTTAAGTTCACCTAATTGTTTTTAGTTTTTAGGAAGTTGTTGGAATTAGTTGGAGTGAATTTTCTAGATTGATGTTTTCTAGATTGATATGAAGTTGAGATATTTTCTCAATCATAAATTAAGGTAGTTTTCCTATTCTTAGACAATTCCTATACTTAGACAAAGCTTGTGTATTTGTATACACTCTATTTTCTCTGTTAAATAGAGAGAGCTCTCGAACCCTTTTGATTAGTGCATAATAATATCTACTCTCACATTTCTCATATAATATCATCTCATATAATATCATAGAAGTACTGGCTTAACTACCTCAAGGGAGACCTAGAAACATTGGAAGAGAAATAGAACTACATATAAGAATAAATTCATGTAGATAGGGAGAGTAATAGATTCCTGTAGGCAGTGAGAGTACTCTGTTTGTGTGTCCTCAATTTGTCTATTTTGAAGGCCAAATCGTTGATCCGAGGGTCGATCTATGTTTGAAGGATCGTTGTTCAACATTTTTTTGTTGAAGAAGACGACCACTGTTGGTGTAGCCGCCATTTGGAGTGTGTAGTCGCTGGGCGCTAAAATCTATGGACCTGTAACAGTCTGCCATGTTCTGTCTTGTCTCTGGCACTTCAATACACTCGTCACGATAAGAATTCAAGCATTTTAACCCTCCCATACAAGATGGGTATATCAATAACCCAACTATTCTAATTAGCTGCAAGCTTTGCGAATAACAGAGCTTCCGATCTTAATTATTCTGGCCGATTTTTTTTTTGCATCGATTTCACTAGAGGGAGGAACGTGATACACGGTTCCATTTTTCAGTTTGGCGGCGAGCCCAAGTGCAGCCCGTAGCTTTTGCAGAGCACCATCGACGTGTCTCCTTGTGGTTGTGTCATTCTCTGTTGAGGTCATAGGCATCAATTCGACACCGTAGCTCTGGTAGCATGTTGATCAATTCTCTCCTCTCATCATTTTTTCACTATTTTCGTTATTCGTTATGGAAGAATGGCAAGAGGCTTATAGAATGGTACTGCCCTACTGTGAGTTATAGTAGCGACTTGCCTCAATGGGCTCGCTACTTTCCACAGGTTAACAAAGGTGGAAAATCTTCTTTAGCAGATTATTATGCATATTTTGTGGCATATTCAGATGTTTCATGTACAGAGACAAACAATGCACGATCACCTGACTGCATGTTGGAGAAATGCGTGGACCTGATTCAAGGTGTATGCCATCATCATTAGTTCGAACTGGCTTTGCTGGTGGAACAATTTTTTTCAGGCTTCAAAAGTGAATTGGTCTGCCTTTCTCATTAGTAGATTAGTCCTGGCATTTCCTCAGCCCCAGATTGTTGAAACGAGATCAATTTTTGTGAGTATATTTTTTTTTAGCTCCGTGGGCAAGGATTTCTCAGTATGCTCCATCGTTGTTATTGAACCGCCCCAGTAACAACTATCCACTATCAGGAAGATTTGAGCTCCATTATGTTCAATTTTATCGCTGGTTTGGAACTGCCCCCTTACTTTTCACGTAGGCGGTCGCATGTCACATTTCTCTTTGAGTGCGAAGTGTTTCTCAACCTCCTCCTGCTAAATATTCCATGGATTTTCCTCCTGAGATATTCTTCTCTTTTGTCGGTTTTCGTTGCATGAAGCCGTGGGGGTTTCCTCTTTTTCTTCGCTGAAGTTGGTTTTTCTATAGACTGTACGATCACGATCTGAGTAGAGAAGGGAGCTAATCCCATCCTTCAAATCGAGAAGCCCTCTTTCCAAATCATTTGGACAACTCAGACAATTCTTCCAACTCGAATTTGACGCTAAAAAACATTAGCGATTTGTTGATCCCTGGATCTCTATTAAATATGTGAAACAAACATATGGCGAGGCTACACTCACTTCTCTATTATTCAATGAAGACTGATTACATTCTTAAATAGGAAAAGACTGATTACTAGTATTACAATACATAAGAGCTATTTCATTTGACTACAACTTTTCTCTAACAAAATGAAACTGAGCTTCAACATGCTTTGTCCTTGCATGAAAAATTGGATTCTTCGCAATATTGATTGAACTTTGATTATCACATTTGATCATCGTAGGTTCCTTTCGTTCTTCTCCAACATCTTGAAGAAGTCTTCTTAACCAAACAACTTCACAAGTTGTTGCACACAAGGCTTTATATTCTGCTTCAGTAGACGACAAAGATACAGTAGGCTGCTTTTTACTATTCCATGAAACAACCCCGGATCCAATGCCAAACGCATATCCAGTAGTTGATCTTCGATCATCCAGATTGTCAACCCAATCAGAATCTGAGTAACCTGCCAACTCAACATCAGATGCATCGGTATATTTAATACCATAATCAAGTGTACCTTTTAGATACCTGAATACTGCCTTTGTTGCATTCTAATGGCTTTCATGAGGTTTCGCCATAAACTGACTTAACACACTCACAGAATATGAAATATCAGGTCTAGTTGTGGTGAGATAATTCAAACTACCCACTATATGTCTATACACGATGCCATTCACCTCCTTCGAACCATCATCACAAGAAAGTTTCACATTCTGCTGCATGGGAATACTAGAATACTTACACTGATCCATTTTAAATCTCTTAAGTATTTATCCGATATACTTACTCTGACAAACAAAAGTTTGGCCTGCATTTCTCCAAACTTCAAGACCTAGGTAGTAATGTAACTCACCAATATCTTTCATTTCAAATACCTATGACAATTGCTCCTTGATTTCATCAATTAATTTCTCTGCATTTCCTGTAATTATCAAATCATCAAGATATAAAGAAATCGATACTATATACCCCTACTCATCAAATTTGGTATACAGATTTGGATCACTTTTGCTCCTCATAAAACCTTGTTGAAGAAAGAAAGAGTCTATCTTCTCATACCATGACCTAGGTGCATGTTTTAGTCTATACAATGCTTTCTTTAACTTACACACTAAGTGTTCTTGCCCCTTTTCCACAAACCCTTCAGGTTGAGTAAGGTAAACCTCTTCCTTTAACTCACCATTCAAAAATGCAGATTTGACATCTAACTGGTGTAGCTTCCAATGGTACTTTGTAGCTAAAGCAATTAACATTCTGATAGTATTCAATTTAGCTACTGGTGCAAATGTTTCAGCATAATCAATATCTTATGTTTATGAATACCTCTTTGCAACCAGTCTAGCCTTATACTTATCTATATTACCACCTGATTTAAACTTGGGTTTGTATATCCATTTGCATCCAATGGACTTCTTATGTTTAGGCAATTCAGTCAATTCCCAAGTATTGTTTTTTATTATAGATTCATATTCTTCCTCCATTGCATTTCGCCATTCATCATGTTCATTAGCTTCATCAAAACTCATGGGTTCTATGACATTTGAAATGCTACTCATTAGGGCATAGTCTTTATACCTCTCAAGACGTCGAATCTGTCGTGAAAATCTTCTCAACTGATTATCTTCCTCCCCACTTTATGAAGATCTGTCTTCATCTCTAGGTGAACTGTGACTGCTTGAATTGTCCATATCACTAAGTCCTTCTTGTTGTTGTTGTTGTTGTCGTTGTGGGAATGGTTGTTGTTTTTGTTGCGGGGATGGTTGTTGATGTGTGAGTTGTTGTTGTTGCTCTTCTTTAACTCCTTCATCAAGAAGTCTCTGCCATTCCTCATGACTGTTGTCGTCATGACTTCCTGCTTCCTGCTCATGGAAAAGTACATCTCTGCTTGCAAATACTTTGTGAGTAGCAGGATCAAACAGTTTGTATGCTTTAAATTCATAACAGTACCCAATGAAAATACATTTAATGGATTTAGCATCCAATTTCCTCCTATTCTCCTTTGGAATATGATCAAAAGCCTTACACCCAAATACTTTCAAATTATGAACTGCAAGTTTGGAACCATACAAGGCTTCGAAATGAGTAACATTTAAGAATATAGGGGCTTCCACAGTGCAAGATATTAGATATTATCAAGAGACCTTGTTGGACTTCTATTCTTTAAATAAACTGCAGTATTTATGGCTTCAGCCCAAAATGCATTTGATAGATTTTTACCTTTCATCATACTGCGTGCACACTCTACCAGAGTTCTGTTTTTCCTTTCATCAACTATGTTCTGCTGTGGAGTGTGAGGTACTATAAATTGTTGTACTATTCAATGATCTTTGCAATATTTGTTGAAGTCCCCTAATTTATACTCTCCCCCTTGATCTGAACAGAGGATTTTGATGGATTTTCCTGTCGGTTTTTCCACCATGGTTCTGAATTCCCTAAAGTACTCGAAAACATCACTTTTTCGTCTAAGGAAGTAAACCCATGTGTATCTCGTGCAATCATCAATAAACAATAGAAAGTAAAATGCACCTCCTAAAGACCTAGTCTGCATAGGCCCACAAACATCAGTATGCTCAACATCTAACACATCTCTCTTTTTCTTATCAGGATTAGAGGGGAATTCATCTCTGTGCATCTTTCCTAATGCACATCCATCACAAGAAACCTTCTCATTCTTTAACATGGAAAGTCCTTCAACCATATTATTTTTCTGTAATAACAATAAATCAGGATGATTGATGTGTCCATACCTTTGATGCCAAAGAATCTCTATTGGCATAGTTGCAGAAGTCTGTGCATGATGTGCTTTGTTGGTAACATCAAGTTTGTATAGGCCTCCTGCTCTAACTCTCGTTGCAACCATTTTGAAATGGTCCAGCAGATCCTTCACTATGTAATAATTCTTGAAGAACTCAACCTTCAAGTCCTGATCTGTAATGGTGGACACAGAGACCAATTTTTTCTTTATTCCTGGCACATAAACAATATTGTGAATGTGACGAACTGTACCATTTGGAAATGTCACAGAAATGTCTCCATATCCCTTGATCTGATGAGCGCGGTCATCTCCAAGATATATGTTGGCACCATTCTGTGTTTCTTTAAAATTAGCATACCAATTTTCATTACAAGTCATGTGTACTGATGCTCCAGAATTCACAAACTAGGCATCAGAATCATCTGTTTTAGCAGATAAAGCAGCGTTAGACACAAACAGCCTAAGATCCCTTGATTCAAAATTTAGGGGTTCATCAATATCATCACTAGGTTTATTCCTAGCCTCATCACTTTTCTTCTTATGACAGTCTTTAACAATATGTCCAGGTCGACCACAATAAAAACAACTCTTTGACTCATTCTTGTCAGATTGCATACCTTGATTTGGAGATTGTCTTCTCTGCGATGAACTGCCTCTCTGCCATGAACCGCCTCTTTTCCATGAACTGCCTCCTCTGCCTCTTTATCTTGATCTCCCTCTTGCAGATCTCTTATTTGACCACAGTGTCAAATCTTTATTTTGAGGCTTCAGATTCCTGTGCCTCTCTTCCTCTTGCAGCAAAATACTTGTCAGTTCTTCAAACGTGGGAGGTTTCTCCCTTGCTGCGAGACATGTTATGAACATATGATAATCTTCTAGCATACCATTTAAGGTAATAGTGACTAGGTCAGTGTTGGAAACAGTTTCCCCTATATTTACTAGCTTGTCTTTCACCTCTTTAATACGACCCAAAAATGAACTAACAGATTCATTTCCATCCATTTTAATGCTTAGCAATTTAGATTTCAGAAACAAAATGCGAATAGTGTTGCTAGTTTCATACAATACTTTAAGCGTTGTCCATGTTGCAGCAGAAGTTGTAGCATCTCTAATATGTGGAACTATGTTATCTTTAATTGACATGCGCAACAATACATTTGCCTTGTTTTCGCGCTTCTCCCAATCTTGGATCTGTGTTGCTGACGCACCGACAGCCGCATCAGGTTTCAGTTCAGTTCCCTTTGCAATGTTCCAGACACCATAGCCTTCCATGAGTGTCTGCATCTTGAATTTCCAGTTAATGAAGTTCGACTCATCTAACTTGTTGGATTCGTTGAGGTACGTCTCTGCCAGCGGATTCGTCATTGCTGCAAGATATTCTCTGCAAGTGAATCACCAAAGATATGCAACTTTTTGTCGAGTTTTCTCCTGTGCTAAGCAACTCTGCCTTTGGATCCACTGATCCAACTCTATCTCTGTACACAACTTATATCATGCATGCATCCACCTTTAAATCATACATACATCCATGCATGCACCTTTAATATCCAAAATATCCACTTTATATATTAAAAAAAAAATATCAATTTCTTAAAAAGAGATTTATAATCCTTAAGTCACACTCCACCTTAAGTCATAACTCCACCTTTTTCTTTATCCTTTCATAACTCCACTCCTATGAAACTATCATAAAGTTTCTTTAATAAACTTTATAACTCCACTCCATCTCACTATATAATAAAATAAAATAAAATAAAAAAATAAAAACGATTTAAATAGTGGCACTAATTTGAAATGTTCCAAAAAGAAAAAGAACTCATACATCCAAATTATATAAACTAGTGTTTCAAAACTCCATTCAAAACTCCACGCATGCATTCAAAACCTTCACGCTTGCTCACCAAATCCACGCTTTTAAAAAATATCCACTCACACATGTAAAACAAAATTTACACTCAGGATCACCTTCACGCTTCATTCACCTCCATGCTTCACTTAATAAGAAATATCCATTTAATAAAAAAAACGTGTCCACTTTTAATAAAAAAATTGTGAGTTTCAAACTCCACGCATGTAAGGTATCTCCACGAGCTCACTCCTGCATGCAAACTTTGCTCATGCACTGATTAGCACATACCTTCACGTTTTTTTTTTTTCCTTGAAACTTTAGGGATGCGTAAACGTTAAGGTTTCCGCACCTCACACGTTAATAGATTGCGGGGAGTCTGCACCTCCCGCTTAAATATACTGCGGAAATCTCCAACACTTTCTGCACTGTAAGTTAATTTCGACCGCGGAAACTTCTCTATTTCCTGTGCACGGAAAGGCCAAGTAGTGTGTTGTCGCACCCTTCCAGAGGAGGGCCTGCGGACCTTTATGAATTTCCGCACCTCACTACCGTGGCTCTGATACCAAGATAAAATATGTGAAACAAACACACGGTGAGGCTACGCTCACTTCTCTATTATTCAATGAATACTGATTACATTCTTAAATAGGAAAAGACTCAACTGAGTCGGTTACATGAAAACTAAAGACAACTAGACTCTCAACTATGAACTGATTCTTAGAACTGACTCTTAGAACTGGCGCTTACAACTGGAGCTTACTCCATTATTTCCAAGTGTTTGTGTGTGTTATTTCTCTCCATCCATTCTTCCAACATCCCAACCAACTTGTGAGGCGAACCCATAAGTTTGTTGATGAGATCAAAGGGAGCTTTGTTGGAGCTCTTGATTCACGATATGGTGGAAACTCTGCTAGACTTCAGACGTGAAATGGGAGACCCAGGTGGCTTCTCAACGAACTGGAGTACATGGATCTGAGTCCTTATGGGAGGGAGGACTACTTCAATGCATGCTTACTTTCAAATCTTTTGACGAAATTTTCATCACCCCATTCTAGGTGGTTCTTCCTATTCTCTGGACTCGACTTTAAAGCTTCACATGGCCAAGAAGCTCCAAGTTGTTCGTTCCTTTCTGGGATGCTTAGAGAGCATAGGGTTGTTTTGTGATTCCTCCTATGCTCTAATGCCAAGCTTTCAATACTTTGTAAAGATGATGCCAAGATCTGTGCAAGATTACCCTACTGGACTGTGGTTGGGAATGAAAATGAACCATATGCTCTTGTTGATGCTAATAGGGCACAAACCATTGGTGTGGATTTGGGCACGATCCATTAATGTGGATATAGTATCATTTTAGGAGGTCATTGGAATTTTTGTTTGCCTATTTACCTGAGTGGGCCTAATGGTTAAGAACATGTGTTTCCTCTTAAGAGGTTACAGGTTCAAATCCAAAGGGGGGTAGGGTATGTATACCTTCGTAGACTTTACTAGTCAAATCGTTGGGCGGAGGGGGGTCCCTTGTCCCACAAACAAGGGGGTCTCATACACCAATTTGGTGTGTTGGCTTGGCCGTGACCTTAAAAATAGATTATTATTATTATTATTATTATTATTATTATTATTATTATTATTATTATATTCTTTAGGTTATTGACAGAATTGTCTTGTTTGAGGTATTGAGAAGAGAATTATGCTCTCTTTCCAACGATTGGCCACATGCAAAATTTAATGTCCTTGTGAGATTCTTGTTTTTTTCTCATGGGATAGATAAATGATGAGAATTTATTACTCACTTGTTAATGGGTACCTAACATGGTCTTGTTTGCGGAGACCCATATCCACCCATATCCAAGATTGTTGTCCATGATGACTATTTATGGCACCTCTTGTTTTGCACCTTTGAGTAGTGGATTCAATGTCACTCGTGTAAATAGTTTTAGGAGTGTAACGAGACATTTGTCTCCATGTACTACCTTGTTTCACAATCTCTTTGAACTTGCCACTTTGGAGTCTTTCTTGATTAGGTTGTTTTGCATCTTTGTCGCCTTTAGCTAGTACTCCATACTTCAGTCATCAATTGTGACATCTATTTGCATCATTTTTTTTTCACTTAGTTCAACATTGTGGGGAGATGTTGTGCAATGCTTCCTCAGGTGATTTTTTGCTCACCATGTTCCATCGAGATCAAGCATCTTTAGAGTGAGCCTTGTACACAACACTAATTCCTATTGCAGCGGCTAGTGACCCATACACTTCGGTGAGATGGATTAGCGTCCATAGGGACACTTAGCATATGTTATTTTCTCGATTGTACATGAGTACCTCATCCGGATTTCTACGTGAGGACTTATTTCAAAGGAGAAGTTTGAAATTTGGATTTCTACATGGATCTTTGATGGCGTTGACAACGTGGGGTCTCTGGCCCTCTTTAGAGTTTTGGCCATAATGTTTGGCTTTTTCAACCTCCATAGGCCCCACTAATATTTTGAAGGTTGATGGTGTTTGCTTCGTTCGAAGCCTTTATTCTGGTTCTTCACCAACCCCTCTTTTCTGAAGCACTTATGTGGTGGTTGTTGGTGTTTGTCATTCTTGTGCCTATGCAACCAAACCTCTTCGCATGAGAATTCAACCATGTTCTTTGAGGTTTCTTAGCCCTCTTCTTCAAAGTTTTGATCATACTTTCTAAATGGAGCTTTCAACCTTGCATGCCTCATGCTATTGCTTTTCAATGCATCTTTATGGGATCTTCTTCAACTTCAGCTCCAACGCCATTTTCAACAGGGACATTTTTCTCTATTTTGGAGAGGTGTTTTCTTTTATCAGGTTTTCTCCGTTTATGAGAGTTTGTACATGGGTACCTTATCAAGCCTTATTGTTGGGACCCATCTTTGTTCTTCTTTGTTTGTTAAGCTAATGTAGTTGTTCCTAGTCTTTAGAAAGTTGTTAAAACTAACTAGAGTGAATCCCTCACATCCAACTAGATGCTTCCTAGATTGGTGTGAGATTGAGATCAAGGTAGTTTCCCTATCTTGAGACAAAGCTTGTGTATTTATACTTACTCTATTTTCTTTGTTAAATAGAAAGAACTCTCCCACCCTTTTGATTTGTGCATAATAATATCTACTCTCACATTTCTGATTTCTGAATAGTTTCAAACATGATGCAGACAAGAGCTAATGCAATGGGCCAACGATATGTCCAAGTCTACTTTGAACAGAAAATCATGGACACGTTTTAAGGACAGCACGTTGCTCTATTTTATCCACTGAATTAAGGATGACACGTTGCTCTATTTTTATGGTACTTTGCTCAACTTTCTATTATATTAATTACTACTTTACTAGTTAAGTAATATTAATTACTACGTTAATAGGAAAGTTGTTTGAAAGCTCTACGTTAATAGGAGTCCTGAGGGCATAACAAACTAACTGGAAATCTCGGCCTTTCTGCAATCGCTATAAATAATATAATTAACATTATATAATTATGTTAATGAAAGTCGGAATTTGGTTATATACCTGGACACAATGTTTTACCCAATATTATGAAACCTTACCCTTACGATCTAAATATCCTCTCACATGTATTACCTGAAAGCAACATTGAAAAGGGAGACGGAGTTTGCTGCACATTTATTAAGCTTCGCTTCAATGCTTTGTTTTTCAAATTTTATTATTCCAAAAAACTAAAGGCTCACCCAATTCATTAATAAGCAACGCTCACCTGCAAATCCTAACTGACTTGCCAATGGTACAAAGAGGCTTGCAATTCAATTTTCTCCAAACCCCCTAATTCACTGAAATTGACTGGCACAAAGATTAAATTGGTTTTTTTTTAATGTAAAAATGATTTTAAATTTATCCGGTATAAATGAATACATGATATTATATTCCAAACAAGTTTTACATTAATCAACAACTATCTGTGGTTCGAACACTACCTAAACAACTTGATCTACACCGAAACAACTTGATCTACACCCGTCCAAATCGGCAGGGACTACGCTACTACTAAGCCTTGTTTACCCTTCTTTGAGTGATGCATTATAAGTTCTATAAATTATTCAGGGTAACACATGTATTGTCGCATTAAATGAATCCTTGTATTATTAAGAACGAATGAATCCTTGTATTATTAATAACGCTAATGGGTCATATTACATAAAGTACAACACAATCACTATTTGTTCGTGTTGTGTCCTTTATGGCCTCCCTTCTGCTTTTTTGATAGTTTTGGCCAGAAATATTCAGGAAGAATCATAGTTTTCAAACCATGTTCACGATATGTTCTCCTTTCCTTGACCAGCCCATGAAATCAAAAAGAGCTCCAGTCACAGGAATATAATTATAAAGATGGAGAAGTCGCCATACACTGCCAATGGCCAAGAACGGAAGGCATTGAGAATAATCTGGGAGCCTATGCTGCCGCCGCCGCCACAATAAATAATTTTTACAAGGCAGACAGGCAGCTGCAGCTACATGATGGCGCAGGCATTCGAATTGTCGTCACTGAAGAGCGAAGTGTACTGCTCGTCTGTCCGATTCGGGTTCACGAGGAAGCTCGGGTCCACGTTCCGAACGTAGCCGGGAGGAGCCTTCTTGTCGTAGGCCCGAGCAGCGTAGGGATGGTATGCAACGTCGGCAGGCACGTAAGGCCAAATCTCTGTGCGCTTTCCGGTGCGCTTCACCCTCCGCAGCACTTTGTTCACCTCCACGTATCCAGTTACTGTTAACTTTTGCTCGTTTCTGTTTACATCCACCGACTGCACGCCTGCACATATGATATTCATCACATGAGATCAGTTGCTCCAAAATACTATTCAATCACCATGTTGAGCAAATAAGTTTTATTTTTCCGAGAAAATTGTTGTTTTTCAAACACCATTTGAACTCATATGTAAAAATATTAATATTTCTTAAAATAAAATTTATGTTCCGATCATTTTCTTACCTACAAAATAAATTTATAACATACATTTTCAGATTACTGAGAACATTTTAATATGATTTATAATTCTAAAAAAGTGATGCACCATGTGAACACACTCAGTTAAATAACCACACCTAAAACTCGGTGCTCACCTTCCATGGACGAGACTGACTTCCTCACTTTCCTCTCACAGCCTTCACAATCCATGTGGACCTTTATCACTACAGTCTGTGTTAGAATAAAGCTTACTTTAGTAAGAGATAACTATTACTGTTGTAACTGTGAGTTTCTAGGTTTACTATTTTTAGCTAATCAGATCCACTTAAGTCAGTGATCTGCATGCTATATATGTAACCTCCATTTGTTTGTTAAGCAATGAAAAACGTTTT
>ML788447.1:193116-203148 GCA_009831015.1 Picea engelmannii
GGGGACTGTAGTATACCTGCAACTGTAACTGCTTTACGTGTCTCGTGCGATCGCCGAAGAAACTCGACACATAATCCAGCGCACCCATCGAGCCGAAACTTGAAAGAAATCTCAAGTGTGTTTTGAAAACGGCAGAAATATCTATCGCTAGCCCTACAAGAAGATGTATGACGTATAAGAGGGAGGGGAGAGATTTTATATGGAAACGCGAAACTACTAAGCTGTTTTTATAGTTAGAATTAGCAATATCGACAAACTAAGTTGTTTTAAAATGATGAAAGCCGGTTTCAATTTGATATTCACAATTCCAAGAAGCTTACACGCTAAAAAAATCGCCAGGTGGGATGCCACGATCGAGCAGCAATCAGCGTTGGAGCCCACTTCTTCGTAGCTTAGTGAAGGCCCTGTAGCCAGATCAGATCGGATCCTGCGCCGCCATCACAATAACCTGTTGAAGTTCTCGTCTACCGATCGTTAAAGGCTGCTGGGCGATGGTGATGGCCATGGCGGTGTTCTAGCAATAGTCATGTGGCACCACGCGCAAAGGAACGCGTTTTTGTCCGAACAGCCTGAGAGACAGTCGCTTCTACACGATTACACGGCTCCTTTCCTTCAACGCATGGAGAATGAAGTAGAGTCGGTTATTACGTGACAAAATACGAGGCAATTCAATGGCTGAAGCAGCGATTGGCCGTAAATTTTGTGGGTACCTCGTGATTTCATTTTGTTTTATGCTCACTCAGGCAGTCAGATTGTTTGAATCAACGGTTCACACATTGTTTCAATCAACGGTTGATTCGCTTCTATAGGATTACACGGCTCCTTTCCTTCAACGCACGGAAAATGAGAAGCACAGTCGATCATTACATGACAAACATACGGGGCAATTCATTGGCTGAACCGGCGACTTCTCCCGCCCGTACATTTATGGATATCTCGATTCTCTTGCTTTCAATTTGCTTTATGCTTACTCGCGCAGTCACATTGTTTGAATCAAATTTGAATCCCGAATCCAATGCATAACTCATAAACAATGTGAATCTAATCCAATGCATAACTCATAAACAATGTGAATCTAGCTAATGAGTAAAATTTGTGAATGAGAATTAAATATTAACACGTTGTAGAAGTGATACTTCTTTATGCAATGATATAGAATAATTGTCACTTGATCATTGAAAAGTTTTTTTTAATGAAGTATAGAGATTTTAGAGGAAAAAAAAAAAAAAATAGTATGAATCAGATTGAGTTTTGCATGGATCAAAGTTCTATGCATTTCAAAACTTTACTTTAGGGGTTTTGCTCCATTTTAAACCAATCGCTCAGAAAATCAATTCTGAATTGGCTAGTTGAATTTAAAGGTACATAGGTACTACTCAATAGCTTATACAACTATGTAGGTTATAGTCAACAAGAGAAAGGGAGTCAAGGAGGTTTATTTGGTGTCACTAGAATGATAAATCCTAAAATGAAGTTAAATAAAATAAATAATTATATTTAAATAAAATTGAAGGGAAAAAAAAATGAGGGTTTGATTTGGTCAAAAAGGGGAAAGATTTAGAAGGTTTCGAGGAAGGATAAATAGAGGGGTAACCCTTCTCTTTAGCATTGTGATTTGATCTCTTGTTGATGTGCTCTTTGAGCCAATTTTTCGTTAGGGTTTGGCAAAACCATTCCATTTCAATTTAGTTTAGGTGGTGCAATATCCACCCTAGCTAGACAAGGAGGAGGATTCATCCAGAGTCCTCACTGAGTTCATTGTGGTGTTTGCTTTCATCTTGGAGAGAGTTTAGAGGAATATCGACTCGCGTAGGGGATTTGTGACATTTCTCAAGGGGAGGTCAATCGTCAGATTTGTAGGTGCGAAGAGGTTTCACGTAACTATTTAAGGAGACACCCCCACGGGTTGAGCATGGGTTGTCTCGCGAGGCCCCACTAGATGTCCAACACTCCTCTCACGAGGACCTCTGCGAATCAGGGGTTGCAATAGTTCACAAGATCGAGATTGAGAGGATTACAACAAAGATTAGAGAGCCACTTGCAAAGCAGACACTACTAGAGTAGAGCAGTAAAGGGCTAGAGAGCCTTGGATCGGTGGACATCAGAGATTTGCATTATTCCAGGTTTTCTTGTATTGTTTCTGTAGTATATTTTGTAGTTGCCTGGCAACCATTAGATTTGTGTGCTTATGAGTATTTTGCAACTTTTATTACAACCATTAGATATCATTGTATTGCTGATATTTTTGGGAGTTTCCATCCATAATAAGATGCCATGGTTATCTTCTCTCTTTTCTGTGTAATGGATGCATGCAATATGTTTGACAATATTCCTATTTGAGAAAACAATTTGTAAGAAGTTAGCAACATCATTAACACAAGTATTGACACATTTACATAAGAAGAAATAACAATTTTGGGACAAAAAACATAATATTCCCACCTAGCCTAGTTGAGGACATTACAATGGTATCAGAGTTGGTGATCTTTCCAACTAGTGATTTTTTTTTTAAGCATTGATACCAAGGAAAACTAGAGGACGAGGGAAGCAACCTACCCTAGCACCAAAATCATCAGAAGAAGTAGAAGTAGAAGGAGTTATGGGGAACCATATTGAAGATAGAACCATACAGTTGTTGGAATCCATAACTAATGGGCATCGACAATTGACACAATTCCAAACACAGTGTTTTTCTGGTAACCAAGCAAACTAAAACCAGGGAGGTACCAATGGGAACCATGCAGAGGCTAGCCATAGAGGTGGTAGGACTCCTGAAGGGAGTAATACCTATGTGATGACACAGAGTGTCTTCCGGGAAGGTAGAAAAAAGGTACCCAGACCATTGCCACTATTCCTTGAGGAACAGCCTACAGGAGCAACAGGGAATAGACAAAATGAACTCCTACTTTAGGGAGTATCAATCGCTGGAATAAGGAGCCCAGAAAAACACGTCTTACAATGACTACTCCAACCTTAGGATGAGGAACAAACCCAAGACAGGCCAGAATCAATTTTTTTTTTAGCTTCTACACAAATTGGGGAAGATGGCTATGCCATATTTTGATAGGTCTAACAGGTGCATAGCCCGAGCATGAATACATAAGTTGGACACTTATTTCAATATTAACCCGATGACAGAGGAAAAGGAGATCAAGTTTTCCACTCTACATTTGGATGGAGAGGCTCATGAGTGGTGGTATCATGGGCTATTAACCTTGGGTCATTCCAACATCACATCATATGAGGATTTCACCCAAAAGTTGATGGACAGGTTTGATAGGAAGTACCCTGAGGTCCACTTGAGGGAGTTGGCACAACTGAGGCAGACATGTACACTGAAAGCCTGTGTTATAGATTTCCAGTGGAGGGCAGTCATGGCGACTGATGTTTTTGAGAAGAGACTGGTGATGCTATTCATGGAGGGATTGGATGGACCCTTAAGAGGCTGGGTGAAGGCATTCATGCCAAACACACTATAGGAATCTATCATGAACAACCAAGATATGGAAGACATAGTCCCCAAGAAGACATCAACAAAACCATTTATTCCACAAAAGAGTTAAGTGTCAAAACCTCCCCATAAGACATGGACACGGGAAGACAGGTTGGATGAGAAAACTTGGAGAGAACTAAGGAGGAAGAAGCTTTTCTATAGTTGCAAGGCTCCGTCAAAACCAGGCCATCGATGTATGGGTAAAGGTAAAGTCCATTATATTTAGGTAGTTTCTGACGAAGAGGATGACGATGATGATGGGGGCATTGGATAAGACAATGGTGATCCATCACATGCTATAGAGCAGGAACCATTGTAGGATAGCCCCAAGGGAGTAACCATTTCCACACTTTCACGAGTCCCTAAATATTACACCTTCAGGGTCAGAGGCATTGTGCAGGGGCAAAGGGTTACAACATTGGTTGATGGTGGGGCCACCCACAAATTCATTGATGATGCACTTGTCACCAGGAGACAAATCTCTATGGAGGATTTTGAGGGATTAAATGTGGTAGTAGCAGATGGGTACAACATAAAATGTACTCATAGGATTAGGGGATTGGAAGTAACATTGGGAAACTATGCGTTGATCAATGAATTTTATGTCATGGATTTAGCAGATACTCATGTGGTGATAGGAGTTCAGTGGTTGTACTCATTGGGAGATATCCACATGAACTGTCAGGACATGAGGATGGAGTTACAGGACAAGGGTGGGCAGTGATTCATCCTAACAATTATGTCGGCAGGTGCCACAAGATCATGTCTAACTAACACATGGAGGCCCTTTTTAGACACGGGGACATTGCTTACACTTCATAGTGCTTGATCACCATGGAGAATTCATCACAGGATTGCCAATAGTACCCTACGAATATCTAGGCATTGCTTGGAAAACATGAAGAGTGTTTGAACCATTGCTAGCAAGAAGACCACCCGAGAGATGATTTGAGCATGTCATTGAGCTAGAAAAGGGGTCGAAGCTTGTGATCACCACACCCTACAGGCATCCAAAGAGGTTCAAGTATGAAATAAAGAAGGCCATAAAGGATTTGTTGGAGATGGGACATATTAGGCCTAGTTATAGTCCCTTCACTTCTTCAGTTGTACTAGTGAAGATGAAGGATGGCACTATGAGGATGTGCATAGAATACAGGGCATTGAACAAGAAGACCATAAAAAATCGATACCCAATACCCATGATTGATGAGATGATAGACGAGCTACATGGGGCAATGTACTTCTCAAAGGTTGATCTACGATTAGGATACCACCAGATTAGGGTAAGAGAGGAGGATATCCATAAAACAACATCCAGGTGTCATCATGGGCACTATGAGTTTCTAGTCATGCCCTTCGGGTTGACTAATGCACCAACCACCTTTCAGTCGTGCATGGACCATATCTTCAACAAACAATTGAGTAAATTCTTACCGGTGTTATTTGACGATCTTCCGATCTACAACAAGATGTGGGAGGAACATTTGAAGCATGTGGACAATATTCTCACCATTATGGAGGAGTAGTCACTTTTTTCCAAGGAGGAAAAGTGCGAGTTTGAGTTGTACAAATCCTCTATCTGGGGCATGTGATTGATGTTGAGGGAGTAAATATACATCAAGAGAAGATCCATACAATTTTATATTGGCCCACCCCCAGATCACTCACACATCTTCGAGGATTCTTCGAGATATGCAGTTATTATAGGTGCTTTGTGAAAGGATTTTCACAATTGGTTGCGCCATTGACAGACCTCACCAAGAAGGGGGTGTTCCAATGGTTATAGGACACACATGTAGCATTCGAAAAAATGAAGAGGGTGATGAGCACTTTCCCAGTATTAACACTCCTAGATTTCACGCATCCTTTTGTCTTGGAGTGTGACGCATCTGGTGAGGGGATATGGGCAGTACTGATGCATAACCAACACCTGATAGATTTCGAGAGAAGAAAGCTAAGAGATCCAGAGAATCTCTATCATATCTATCATAAGGAGATGTTGGCCATCATGCATGCATTGGCCAAGTTCATAAAGTACCTGGTGGGAGGACACTTTGTGGTTAGGACGGACCACAACAACTTGAGATATTTCTTGGAGCAGTGAGATCTAAACGAGAGGTATCAAAAATGGGTGAGTAAGGTGCAGGCATATGATTTTGACATTGAGTATGTAAAGGGGGAGAAGAACATATTTGTTGATGTCTTATCCAGGAGACCTACAACTTTCTCCATTACAGATATTTTAGCAGACTGGAAGTCCATTATTTTGGTGGAATACTCCAAGAACACCTTCTCCTGTGAGCTAATGGAGAGAAGTATTCAAGATTAAAGGAACAAGGTAGTGGATGACATCATCTACTAAAAAGACATGATCTATCTTGTCCCTGAGTCCAAAATCAAGGATACGATTTTGAGGGCAGCACATGACACACCACTGGAAGGGCATCAAGGGTATTTGAAGACCTATAGGCAGGTGAGGGAGAGATTCTCATGGAAGATTCTCAAGGAAAATGTACTTTGTCATGTGAGGCAATGCATGACTTTCCAACATAACAAGTCAAAGTTTACACATCCTGTGGGTCTACTTCAACCATTGTCGATTCCGGAGAAGAAGTGGGACAACATTTCCATGGACTTCATCACATGATTTCCAAAGGTTCAGGGCAGGGATTGTATCTACATGGTAGTGGAAAGATTGATTAAATATGTGCACTTCTTTTTTATTCTCACAGAGTACAACACATCTTAGGTAGTAGATATATTCTTTAGGGAGGTGTTCAGACTCCACGGTCTTCCGAGGAACATAGTCATTGACTTGGATAGCATGTTCCTCAGCGTGTTTTGGCATGATATATTCAGGTTATCCAAGACAGAGTTGACACCTAGCACTAGCTATCACCCCCAGACAGACGGGCATATCGAGATAGTAAACAAATGGATCAAGGGGTACCTAAGGAACTATGTGTCATGGAAACAACGAGCATGGATAAAGTGGTTGCATCTTGGGGAACATTGTTACAATACTACTCATCACATGTCTATCAGGATGAACCCATTTAGGGCATTGTATGGCTATGATGCTCCATCTTTTGTGGATTTGGCATTTGGAGAGAGCAGAGCTCCCAAGGCCAAAGACTGGTTACAAAAAAGTCAAGAAATATTGAGAGTCCTGAAGGAGAATTTTCAGGCCACTCAAAATCAATAGAAGATGTATGCAAATAGGCATATGGTAGAACACAATTTTGAGGTTGGGGACCTAGTCTTCCTCAGGTTGCAACCTTACAGACAATCGTCGCTAAAAAAGAGTTGTGTAGAGAAGTTGGGGAAGTAACATACGAGCTGGAGATACTAGAGGGTAGCAGGATCCACAATACCTTCCATATATTCTGCCTCAAGAAGTCATTGGGATAGAAGGTCGCATCTTCAACAGATCTTGCTCCACTAGATGAAGAAGGGAAACTGGTTATAGCTTCCGAGAGGATTTTTGATGTTAGGGAAAAGAGGTCGAGGAGCATATTCATTCAAGAGTACTTGGTTGTATGGAGAGGATTTCCCACGAAAGATGCTACTTGGGACGGAGAGCAGATATTACAACACTCTGATCTAAAATTTCTTGAGGACAAGCAATCTCAGGAAGGGAGGACTGTAATGTCCCCTTCCAATTGATCATGAAGGGGTATGACTCAATAGCCTATACAATTCTCGTAGGCTATAGTCAATAAGGGAAAGAGAGTCAAGGAGGTTTATTTGGTGTCATTAGAATAATAAATCCTAAAGTGACATTAAATAAAATAAATAATTATATTTAAATGAAATTGGAGGGAAAATAAAGTGAGGGATTAATTTGGTCAAAAAGGGGAAAGATCTAGAAGGTCTAGAGGAAGGATAAATAGAGGGGTAACCCTTCTCTTTTGCATTATGACTTGATTTATTGTTGATGTGCTCTTTGAGCCAAGTTTTTGTTAGGGTTTGGAAAAACCCTTCCATTTCAGTTTAGTTTAAGTGGTGCAATATCCACCCTAACTAGACAATGAGGAGGATTCATCCATAGTCCTCATTTGAGTTAATTGTGGTGTTTGGTTTCATCTTAGAGAGAGTTTAGAGGCATATCAACTCGCCTAGGGGATTTGTGACATTTCTCAAGGGGAGGTTGATCGTCATATCTGCAGGTGCTAAGAGGGTTTCACATAACTATTTAAGGAGACATCCTGATAGGTTGAGCACGGTTTTTCCCTCGAGGCCCTGCTAGATGTCCAACAGTCGTCCCACGAGGACCTCTACGAATCAGGGGTTGCAATAGTTCACCGAATCGAGATTGTGAGGGTTACATGAGATATTAGAGGGCCACTTCCAGAGCGGACACTATTGTAGCATAACAGTGAAGGGTTGGAGAACCTTAGATCAATGAACATCAAATATTGGCATCATTCCAAGTTTTCTTGTATTGTTTACGTAGTAGATTTTGCAGCTGCTTGACAACCATTATATTTGTGTGCGTAGGAGTATTTTGTAGCTTTACAACCATTAGATATCATTGTATTGCTGAGATTTTTGGGAGTTTCCATCCATAATAATATTCCATGGTTATCTTCTCTATTTTATTTGTAATGGATGCATGCAATATGTTTGGAAATATTCCTATTTGAGGAAATTGTTTGTAAGAAGTGAACAACATCATTAACACAAGTGTTGACACATTTACATAAGAAGAAATAACAATTTTGGGACAAAAAACATAATATTCCCACCTAGCCTAGTAGGGGACATTAGAAAATAATAGGCAATGCTAAGGTTTAGAAAAGTACACCCATTTGCCTCTTCCCTATCAATAATTGACTTGATATTCTTACAATGTTGAAGTTGCATGATAGCAGTCAGATGCTTTCCAAAAAGTAGAGAAGTCATGTAGTGCCAATCAACAGTTGAAAAATTGAGGAACATAGAAATGCCAAAGCACTCACAAGGATCAAGGGTATGACCTCTTCCCAAGAAAATACCAATGCCCCATCAACCACACTAATGCAATGAAGATGTGTAATAACATTCAATGCTTCTAAGAAATGGAGAAGCTGAGCAATAACGTTCCACGCTTGTGAAATCAAGGCACACAACACGACATTGAGAACAATCCTTTGGAGAGATCATCAAATTTAGGGTTTCTGATTTTGCTATGGAAAAAGAACAACCAACAAGAAAATGAGCAATGCCCAAAGCTTTAAAAAATCCCATTGATTGGTAAAACCTTGCTACCTCTTGTCGATCAATGACCAACACACAATGCTTGATAGTTTTGGAGTGTTGAAGGCATGCAATAATAATGAGATGCTTTGTGAAAAGCGGAGAAGTTAATCAATGACCACCAACACTCTAAAAACCAAGGGATACAACAACATAAGAACATTCATAGGCATTGAGGGTACAAACGCTTGCTAAGAAACGACAGATGGCCCATTCCCCACATACATGAAGTGGAGTTTTGTGCAATAGAAATCAATGCTTCCAAGAAATGGTGAAGCCACGGCAACCACATTTCACATTTGCAAAATGAAGGCACATGGTGTGAAGTAGAGGATAATCAATTGGATAAACCACCAAATTTGGGGTTTCACACTACAATAGTGACCGAATAAAAACATACAATGCTATGGCAATAGTTACGAACAAGAGAACAAAGAATGCCCAAAGGTTTAGAAAAGAACATCCACTAAAGGGAACCGTGAACCTCTTGTCAATCTATGACCAACATGCAATGCCCCACATTATCATAGTGAATTGAATTCATGCAATCACAGTGAAACGCTTTGCAAAAAACATAGAGTTCGAGCAATCACAATCAACACTCGATAAACCAAGAGACACAATGGCATCGAAACACTGAAAAGGATCGAGGGTGCAAGATCTTGCCAAGAAACGACTAATGCCCCATCACCCACACTCGTGCAATGGAGAAGTTGCGTGATGAAAATCAATGCTTCCAAGAAACATAGAAGCCGAGCAACAACATTTTGCACTTGCAAAATCTAGGCACACATAACAAAATAGAGAACAATAAGTTGGAGAGATAATCAAATTTGGAGTTTTTGACTTTGTTATGACAAAATAACAGTGACCAACACGAGGAGGAGAAATTCTTGAAGGTTTACAGATGCACATTGACTTGTAAAAACCCCCTGCTACCTCTTACCAATAAATGAACCACACAAAACACCTAAGGAGATAAACCAAAGAGATGGTTTCCAGCACCAAACATTCAACTTCCATAAGGGAATTGCATGGAAAAGTCAAGAGGAATAGCATGACCAATCCAATAGGTTGCACTACATTTTCGTTCATCCAATGACTAATGCTAGACAAATATCACTCATGTGAGATGTGCATATAAGGCCAAGTTTCCACTCCCTAGAGCCAACAACCAAGTCCACAACACAACAATGAGTGGTGGCCCATGCTTGAGGTTGCATCTTCCAATGGACGATGACAAGGCATTTCCATGAACAATCATAATTTTCAAACCTTGTTCACGATCTGTTCTCCTTTCC
>ML788447.1:222677-261452 GCA_009831015.1 Picea engelmannii
GATGACTAATGAGAGGTGGTGGAAGGGACCTGGAATGGTTGCGTTAACTTCCACCAAACCAATTCCATATTGGTTTTTACTTGCTCAAAGACCAAAGCAACTCTCTGACCCTGGAATAAATTACCCGTCAGGATGGTAGGTGGGGAGGCTCCTCAAGAGTTAATGAGGGGATGGGGGCGAACCGCCCATCTGTAGAAGCTCTCAGACCTGACCACGGATGGGGGAATTCGCGCCACACACAATCTTGCAGAAAAGGCAAGAAAGGAAGTGTGGGGGAGGGAGGAAAAAAAAAACACACGCAATAGGGATCGCGGAAGAGAACCGGAGGAACTCTGGAAATACAGGGAGTTCTGAACAAAGGAGAAGGAGAGTAACCTTCATCCTTGACTTCCGTTGAGCTGGAAGTAGGAGACTGAATCTCAAGCATCGTGGTCTAGCTCGGGGGTGGCTAGTGGGAAATCCGTTTGGAGTCACTGAGCCTACGGTTGGGTGGAAACGAGCACCCCTCTTAGCAGTTGCATCACACCTGGTGTTTCTGATAAGTGTTTATGTCTTGTATTTTGAATTGAATATCCTGGATGCATGCTCATGTTTATACGCTCATAAATGGTTTCTGTATAGAAGTGATTGTCTTGTGTTTTGATTGGGAATAATGGATGCATGTTTATACTTATATGACCATAATCGGCTTATGTATAGAATGAATAAGTTCAGAATACGAGTTTGTTCCCTTGAGAATTGTCCCATCTACTTGACTCGCGCTCTGTCCTGGTTTAATTTCCCAAAGGCACCTTCTTTCGGGGAGTTTCCTCGCATTTCAAAGTCGGAGTGAGTTCCTTGAAAAGACTACCTATATAGTAAACCCACGAGTTTACTTTACCCCGGTCACATAATTCATAGCTCGACGAATTAGGAAGGCATCTTGGTCAGGTCACGAAGCCTAGGGATAATTACCCAAGAATCATCTGAAGGTCTAGATGACCTGGATCTAGAAACCTTGTACAAGAAAGAGTAGTCCTCTCAGGTTTCGAAGCCGTGGGAGTTCGAAGCCCTGAGAGGTTGAATCTCATGAATCAAGCTCAGAGAGGATATCGAGCCCAAATATCGAAAGAGAATACCCCATCGTTTGGTAGATGAACAGTCGGAATCCTTTCGGAAATACCCCATATTTGTGAAGACCGATGGATCTAGAGGGGGAGAGCAGGCGTTAACACCTCGACCCCTTCAGCCTTCAAAAGTAGCGATGGGATCCAGGACCGTAGATCCAAGGATTTGTCGGAGCTCTATTGAGCCGTCAGATCTGGAGGCATGGATCAACATCCATTGATATCGAGGTAAGGGGTGCATGGTTTAAGTTTTTCGGCATTTTGTATACCGGGAAACATAAGAGGGAGAGTCTTTCGACCCCCAGGGACGTGAAATTGCGAAAACGCGCCAGTCGTTGGATCTGGAGCGCAGTGGCATGAGAGCCGCTGGATCAAGGATACGTGCACGGGGTTTAGTCCCTAGGAGGTGCTCATAAGATCAGATCTGGACCGTTGGATCAGGGGAAGCTCACAGCCATTGATCTCATACATAAATTCCCTTATCAGGAATTCGGGGATCGGAGTTTCGAAAGGTAAGGAAACACTTTGCTGTGGATTTTCGCGAATCGCGAAATCCTGAAGAGCGAAAGGAGTAGGACCTAATCCTTGGAGGAGGGTCATATGGCCCCATAGAGTTGAGGGATAATAGTCGTTGGGCCCCAAACGAGTTTCAAGACACAAGAGGTAGAGTTGCATGGTCAACACAACTCCCGGAATCACGAAGAGAGAAACGCCAAAAGGTGGGTCCCAAGTATCAGTCAGAGGATACGTGCGGTGGAAGTCAAAGGAGTGGTCAGAGTTTCGGAAACCTTTCAAGTTTTGGGGATTCGAAAGGGAAAGGAGGAACGCTTGCATCGCGATTCCCCGAATCGCGAAACCCCGAAAGCATTTAGAGGAATAACACTAGGTCATAGGACCGGTCGTATGAAAAGCGACTCAAGGGAGGAGCTAAGGATCTATTAGACCCTTTCGGGTTTCGGCATTTCGAAAGACAGAGAACAGGGGAATGCTTGCATCACGATTCCCCGAATCGCGAAAGTCGGAAGCGCCTTTTTGTTAAGGCCTGTGGTCATAGCCGTAAATTTTGTGGATATCTGGTGCTTTCAATTTGCTTTATGGTTACTCAAGCAGTCACATTGTTTGAAATCAACGGTTCACTCATTGTTTTACTCGATGATCGAAGCTTTCAAATGACAGCTGACGGTGCGGTTCGGGATGGGATTGAGTTGTGGATAGGGATCAAGTTTGAAGGGTGAATTTGAAAGGTTATTGTTGGTATCTCTGGCAAGTTAAAATAAAAAATGCTTTTAATCTGTATACGGAAACATATTTATATCACGAAAATAAAGTTATTTTTTATCTTAATTAAAATATATTTATATCAAAGAAAATAAATATATCACGAAAATAAAGTTATTATTATTTTTTTTTTATCTTAATGTTAATTATGTTTATGTTTTTTTAAGATTTCAAACTTGATTTTTATAATACATACAATTATTAAAAGTTTAAACATAATATATTAAAAATAAGTTTCATACATCAATTTGATGTCTGGCTTAACCGTAATCTTAAAAATAAATTATTATTATTATTAAAATATATATATTAAAAATGAAAACATAATTTATTAAAATATATGTGTATTGTTTAATTTTGAAATATAATTATAAAATAGATTGAATTAAAATATATGTATACATTAAAAATGAAAACATAATATATTAAAATATATGTATATTGTTTAATTTTGAAATATAATTATAAAATAGGTTGAATTCATTATATTGATTTTAAGGGTGTAAATATGAATGTAATAAAATTATATTTTTTAATCAAAATAATTATCATATAAATTTTAAAATATTATATTATAAGTATTGGTTTTTTGAATCTAAAAAAATAATATTTGAAAGATACATTTTATACTTGAATGAAATAATCTTGAATAAAATTATATTTTTCAATCAAAATAATTATCAAATAATTTTTAAAACATTATAAGTATTGGGTTTTTGAATCTTTAAAAAAAAAATATTTAAAAGATACATTTTATAGTTGAATGAAACAATCTTGTGTTTAATTTATTCAAGAAGTAATATAGATATTAATAAACATTATAAAACACTTTTCACTTTAAAATTTCAAGATATTTGTTTGAACAATTTTACATTTAGTAATATCAACTATTATGTGATTTTATAAATATATTCTAAAATATTTCATAATAGATCCTTCAACTAGAAATTCATGTTCTTTTATGAGATGGATTGAAGATATTTTAATTTGAGATCATGGATCATAATGGTCAAAGAGAAGATTAATGAGGCTTTGATATCCAATTTTGAGATTGGTGAGCTATTTATCAAAAGTTATAGTTGTTGATTTTCATGGAAACCAAGTTCCAATGACATAAATGTAGTGTCATGTTCTTATGTTGTCGACCACAATATTGTTAAAATATTATTTCAAGAAATACTTACAACTAATTACTAGCATGATACACCAAAATAAACTCATGCAAAAGCAATAGTTGAAAAAAAAAATTCACTTGAAAAAACATACACAAATCCTCTTAAAAACGTTTTGTAGCTTCTTCATGCTTTGAATATAAGATTTAACATGGAGATCAATAACCATAAGTGTACTAATCTATACCCAACATTGACATCAATAACCATAGGTGTACTAATCTATACCCAACATTGACATCAATAGCCATAAGTTATACCAATGTATATTTTTGGAAAGTTAAGATAAAAAAATTATAAAAGAAACTAATAACACTTACCAACTACTAAATTTGTGTATCAATAATATATTATATCACTTTGAAATTTATAAAAACATTTCCTCTTTAAATATTAAAAATATTTTTAAGAATTAAATTTTAATAAATTGTAATAATAATAATTATTATCATTATCATTTCTTTATTGAAAAATAAATTTTAATTTTAATTTTCTATTATGAAGAAAATAATTTAATACCCTTCTATTAAAAACTAAGAAATCTTGCAAAACTTTAGAGATCTTAAAAAGCAATGAAAACTTTAAATGTGTTCCTTAATTAACATCTCATAAATCTGGTTTTGAAGAGTACATGTAACATAGGGACCTCGTCTAAAAAAAGGGAATTCAATATCCTCAATTGAAAGATATTTAAATTTCCACAAACAAGAATAGAATTGTCATGCGTATTGTATAGTAATGCTTGAATGGAATAAATATCGATAGAGGTGGGTGTTTTGGCGTATCACTTGGATCACTGACGAAGTGACCTTTCACTATCAACTTCCCGACTTTTTCAAGTATAGGTGTTACCCTTCACCTATAAACTAAATTAATTTAAAAAACTATCAACTTCGTTGATCCGGACCTTTTGGAGCATAGGTGTTACCCTTCACCTATATACTAAATTAATTTAAAAAATGGTACTATGATGTGTATTTTATGTGAGAGATTGTAATGAAAGGTTGATGTTAAAATACGTATAAATTTTATTGATAAAATATAACATTGGTTTAGGTTGATTCACATGGATTTTGTTTTGTAAGATTAAGATATAAGAAATCGAGAATTATAAACTTTATATTTACACTTTTATGGTTTTTTATTTTAAAAATGTTTTAATTTTTTTAGTTTGATATTTTAAAATATTTTTAATATAATTGTTTATATTTTTTTTTTCAAACTTAACAATTTATGTAAGTTATTTAAATATTCACGTTAATTTGAGAAGAGTGTCTAATAAGATAATAAGCGATGTCTAAAGGTTTAGAAAAACATACTTACTAGTAAGACCCTACTACCTCTTGCTTATCAATGATCAATCTGATAATCTTGCAATAGAAGTGCAATGGCATTCAATGCTTCCAAGAAATGGAGAAGTCGAGCAATAATGTTCCACACTTGTGAAATTAATGCACACAACATGACATTGAGAAGATTCCATTGGAGAGATCACCAAATTTATGGTTTCTGTAACACCCTGTTTCCCCTAGTCTGTAAAAATAATTATATTGGCCAAGAACTATGGCAAACTCAAAGATGTGAATGTTTGTTTTGATGGACCTTTGTATAAAAGGTCGATGAATGTAAATTATGTTATGAATATGTGTTGCACGACTGCTGGGGAGGGGATGTGCTAAAAGAGACCATGATGACTAATGAGAGGTGGTGGAAGGGACCTGGAATGGTTGCATTAACTTCCACCAAACCAATTCCATATTGGTTTTTACTTGCTCAAAGACCAAAGCAACTCTCTGACCCTGGAATAAATTACCTGTCAGGATGGTAGGTGGGGAGGCTCCTCAAGAGTTAATGAGGGGATGGGGGTGAACTGCCCATCTGTAGAAGCTCTCAGACCTGACCACGGACGGAGGAATTCGTGCCACACACAATCTTGCAGAAAAGGCAAGAAAGGAAGTGTGGGGGAGGGAGGAAAAAAAAAACACACGCAATAGGGATCGCGGAAGAGAACCGGAGGAACTCTGGAAATACAGGGAGTTCTGAACAAAGAAGAAGGAGAGTAACCTTCATCTTTGACTTCCGTTGAGCTGGAAGTAGGAGACTGAATCTCAAGCATCGTGGTCTAGCTCGGGGGTGGCTAGTGGGAAATCCGTTTGGAGTCACTGAGCCTACGGTTGGGTGGAAACGAGCACCCCTCTCAGCAGTTGCGTCACACCTGGTGTTTCTGATAAGTGTTTATGTCTTGTATTTTGAATTGAATATCCTGGATGCATGCTCATGTTTATACGCTCATAAATGGTTTCTGTATAGAAGTGATTGTCTTGTGTTTTGATTGGGAATAATGGATGCATGTTTATACTTATATGACCATAATCGGCTTATGTATAGAATGAATAAGTTCAAAATATGAGTTCGTTCCCTTGAGAATTGTCCCATCTACTTGACTCACGCTCTGTCCTGGTTTAATTACCCGAAGGCACCTTCTTTCGGGGAGTTTCCTCACATTTCAGAGTTGGAGTGAGTTCCTTGAAAAGACTACCTATATAGTAAACCCACGAGTTTACTTTACCCCGGTCACATAATTCATAGCTCGACGAATTAGGAAGGCATCTTGGTGAGGTCACGAAGCCTAGGAATAATTACCCAAGAATCATCTGAAGGTCCAGATGACCTGGATCTAGAAACCTTGTACAAGAAAGAGTAGTCCTCTCAGGTTTCAAAGTCGTGGGAGTTCGAAGCCCCGAGAGGTTGAATCTCGTGAATCAAGCTCAGAAAGGATATCGAGCCCAAATATCGAAAGATAATACCCCATCGTTTGGTAGATGAACGGTCGAAATCCTTTCGGAAATACCCCAGATTTGTGAAGACCGATGGATCTAGAGGGGGAGAGCAGGCGTTAACACCTCGACCCCTTCAGCCTTCACAAGTAGCGATGGGATCCAGGACCGTAGATCCAAGGATCTGTCGGAGCTCTATTGAGCCGTCAGATCGGGAGGCATGGATCAACATCCGTTGATCTCGAGGTAAGGGGTGCATGGTTTAAGTTTTTCGGCATTTTGTATACCGGGAAACATAAGAGGGAGAGTCTTTCGACCCCCAGGGACGTGAAATTGCGAAAACGCGCCAGTCGTTGGATCTGGAGTGCAGTGGCATGAGAGTCGTTGGATCAAGGATACGTGCATGGGGTTTAGTCCCTAGGAGGTGCTCATAAGATCAGATATAGACCATTGGATCAGGGGAGGCTCAAAGCCGTTGATCTCATACATAAATTCCCATATCAGGAATTCGAGGATCGGAGTTTCGAAAGGTAAGGAAACACTCTGCTGTGGATTTTCGTGAATCGCGAAATCCTGAAGAGTGAAAGGAGTAGGACCTAATCCTTGGAGGAGGGTCATATGGCCCCATAGAGTTGAGGGCTAATAGCCGTTGGGCCCCAAACGGATTTCGGGACTTAAGAGGTAGAGTTGCATGGTCAACACAACTCCCGAAATCAAGAAGAGAGAAACGCCAAAAGGTGGGTCCCAAGTATCAGTCAGAGGATACGTGCGGTGGAAGTCAAAGGAGTGGTCAGAGTTTCAGAAACCTTTCAAGTTTTGGGGATTCGAAAGGGAAAGGAGGAACACTTGCATCGCGATTCCTCGAATCACAAAACCCCGAAAGCATTTAGAGGAATAGCACCAGGTCATAGGACCGGTTGTATGAAAAGCGACTCAAGGGAGGAGCTAAGGATCTATTAGACCCTTTTGGGTTTCGACAGTTCGAAAGACAGAGAATAGGGGAATGCTTGCATCGCGATTCCCCGAATCGTGAAAGTCGGAAGTGCCTTTTTGTTAAGGCCTGTGGTCATAGCCAACAATCACATGGAGGAGGATAAGGGAAGGGATGGTCTACGCTAGGCCCCATAGAAATTCGGGGATTCTGTCCCTCGAAGAAAAGACAAAAATTCTAGGTTGTCGTAGCGGGGGTGTGACAAATTGGTATCAGAGCATGGTTACAACACTTGGCCTTCTTGGGCTCATGAGAGAATTGCGCAGAAACTCCATTTGAAGTACTCTTAAGAGGAGTAACCCTCTATCTTAACCCCCTTTATCAAAAGTCGAAGTTAAGAATGAAAATTCCTATTGTGTGTATGCATTTGAAAAATATGAATTATGCGCCGGTTGTGAATGAATACAATGTTGACTAACAACAAGTGTTTTTTTTTGTTTTTGTTTTCTACACACAAGCGGACGATCAACCGCGGGAAACTGTAGACACATAGAATGGTGATGCACCACGAAGTGGGGGATGGCTCCCACAATAGAGACGAAGAGTCTGACGAAAGGAGAGTGGTGGAGACCCCTCCAGATCTAGCTGAGATTGTGAGGAGCTTCATGGTCGAACTACAGAGCTGCAAGGCCGACAACGAGAGGTTGATAAAAGAGAAAGAAAAGCAAACAGAGATTAATGCAATCTTGATGTAGAGCTTATCCGACATACAAAGACAATTGCAGCATGGACTTGACACCAGTCATGCAGACCAACGACAGATAAAGAGAAGTCGAAGCCCACCTGGGATATGGAAACATGGTCTTTTAAGTGGCCACACTGGGAGGAGCACCTTGAGAAAGGTCCACCCCAGAGATAAGGGAAAAGCGTCGGACTATTACTCTAGAAAGAAAATTGATGACTCTGAGGGATCTTCTAGTAGCAGAACTAGTTCTTATTCCCGAAGAAAATGAAAGAAGCGAAATCATTCCAAAAATCATAATCTCGAATAATTCAAGAAGGCCAAACCACCCTCTTTCGACGGTGAAATAAAGAAGGGAGAGGAAGCGGAGGCCTGGCTACTTGGACTAAAGAAGTATTTCAGAGTCCATGACTTCTCGAAAAATTTGAAGGCCCGAGTAGCCACTTTCAACTTGAATGGGAAGGCTTTCATTTGGTGGGAAGACCTTAAGAATGTAAAAGGGATTCACGAAGAAGACCTATCTTGGGAACGGTTTGAGAAATACTTCAAGAAGAAGTATTTGTCGGAAAAGTATTTCGATGAGAAGACTAAAGAATTCTATGAACTCAAGCTGGGGCAACTCACCATAGAGGAATATGTCAGTAGATTCCTCGAGTTGCTGAGGTACGTACCCTATATAAAAGCAAAAAATGCAAAGGTGCAATGATTCATTAGTGGACTACCTATGGACTATCAAAATAGGATTGAGTTTGACGAGCCAAAGACCCTAGAAGACACTATTCGAAAGGCAAGATATCGTTATGAATAGCTTGGGCATCGGACATAACTTCGTGAAGGCTAGAAGCAGAAGAATAGTTCAGGATTCCAGAAAAAGGGGTTTAAATCCCCAAGATTTAAAAACTATAAAAAGGACTCAAGGATGAGCTTCCCAACCCGAAATGTACACCAGCAGAATTCCCCCTCCCAGAGCGGAAATAAACCTTTTGGATCTACCCCAGGAAAGATTGATAACCCGAAGAAAGAACCCTTGAAATGTTGGGGTTGTGGAGAAGAACATCTACTAAGGGACTGCCCGCACCGAAAACAGAACAATCAGATAATTTACAACGTTCAATAAGCTACCACCGTCAATGACGTGGCCAGGAGTATGCCACAAATTTATGCAGCCATGGATAATAAATAAGCTGACCACCAAGCTTCAGTGGTGGAGATGGAAGGTATGATTACCAACCATCTAGTGTCTATTCTAATTGACCCTGGTTCAAATTTGAGTTATATAGATCCTAAGGCTATTGATAAGTGTAAATTACAACCACATAAACATGCCAAGCCATGGTTGGTACAGTTAGCCACCGGCACCAAAAGAAAGGTAACGAATGTCATACCATCTTGCCAATTCACTATGGGTGAATTCCCCACCCAAGCAACCCTTAACATACTACCCCTAGGATCGTATGACCTGTTGATTGGTATGGACTGGCTAGCCACATATAAAGCCAAATTGGATTGTTACCATAAAACTTTAGAATGTGTAAGTGAAGAAGGAAGAAGGATAACCCTTCAAGGGATCCAAAAACCTATCTCGGTGAGGCGAATATCAACCCTTCAAATGAGAAAGTATTGCAGAAAGGGATGTCCACTATATGCGATACAGGTGTTGGAATCAGTTGAAGATGACAAACCAAGCCTCAAAGACCACCCCACACTAAGAGAATATAGATATGTGTTTCCAGAAGAGGTACCGGGTCTACCTCCGAGAAGGGACATTGACTTCTCGATAGAACTTGCACCAGGAGTAGTGCCAGTGTCTAGGACACCCTATAGAATGAGCACACTTGAGCTAGTTGAGCTTAAACTACAACCAAAAGAAATGATGGACAAAGGCTATATCTGACCCAGCGTGTCCCCATGGGGAGGACCAGTTCTGTTTGTGAAGAAGAAATATGGTACCCTCCGACTGTGCATAGATTATAGACAACTCAATAAGGTAACCATAAATAACAAGTACCCCTTACCCCAGATTGATGACCTATTCGATCAATTGGGAGGTGCTTCCATCTTCTCAAATATTGACTTGAGATCTGGATACCATCAAGTCTGAATCAAGACTGAAAACATCCACAAAACCGCCTTCAGGACGAGATATGGTCACTACGAGTTTGTGGTAGTACCATTTGGATTAACCAATGCCCTTGCCACTTTTATGTGCTTGATGAATAATGTGCTCAGCAAATTCCTAGACAAATTTGTACTGGTTTTTATTGACAATATATTAATTTACTCCAAGAATAGAGAGGAACATGAGGAAAATCTTAGACTTGTGCTTCAAGTGCTAAGAGAACATCAGCTCTATGCCAAATTTAGCAAGTGTGACTTTTTCCAGAAGCAAATACACTACTTGGGCCATGCCATATCTGAAGAAGGAGTAGCAGTAGACCCTGAAAATATCAGGTCTATCATGGAGTGGCCTACCCCAAAGGACGTTTCAGATATCAGATCCTTTATGGGCTTAGCAGGATACTATAGGAGGTTTATAAAAGGATTCTCCAAGATTGGATGTCCAATAACTGCCCTCTAGAAGAAGGGAGTTAAATTCCTTTGGACCCCAAAATGCAAATAAAGGTTTCAATCCCTAAAACATCTACTGACCCACGCACCCGTGTTGAATATCGCCGATCCCGAAGCTGACTTCCTAGTATGCACAGATGCCTGCAAGGAAGGGCTCGGAGGAGTCCTTATGCAAGGAGGAAGTGTAGTCTGTTATGAATCCCGAAAATTGAATGAGCACAAAGTCAACTATGTGACCCATGATCTAGAGCTGGCTTCTATAGCGCATGCCTTAAAAATGTGGAGGCATTACCTCCTGGGAAGGAAATTTGTACTTATGACAAACCACTGTGGATTGCGACATCTGTTTGACCAACCAAAACTCAATGCCAGACAAGCTAGGTGGATGGCCCTCCTTAGCGAGTTTGATTTTGAAATCAAACATATTAAAGGAAAGGAAAATAAGGTGGCTGATGCCCTTAGCAGAAGTATGAAAACAATTCACCTGGCAACAGTGAGCACCTGCGAGGCGAATGTCAAGGAAAGAGTCAGGAATGCATAAGAAATAGACACATTATTCCAGACCGTGACCTCATACCTGGAGCAAGAACCCACAAGGATAAAGTATGAAGGCTACCAGATGATAGATGGAGGTGTGCTAAATTACAGAAACAGATTGTATATTCCAGATTGTGACGACTTGAAGAGGTTCATAATGGATGAACTACATAAAATACCATATACTGGTCACCCGGGATATCAAAAGATGATCACGGCCACTAGGAAACAATTCTATTGGCCTGGGTTAAAGAAAGACATAGCTAACTATTTAGCTAAGTGCCTAGAATGCCAATAGGTTAAAGAAGAACACTGACACCCAGCCGGATTATTACAACCTCTACCAATCTCGGAATGGAAATGGGAGACCATCTCCATGGATTTCATCACCAGACTACCAACATTGGCTAGGCAGAATGATGCCATCATGGTGGTGGTGGATAAATTGAGCAAGTTCTCCCATTTTATCCCCGTCAAATCGACTTGCAAGGCAATAGATATCACCAGGATATTCATGAAGGAGATATTCAGACAACATGGTATGCCTAAAAAGATCGCGTCTGACAGAGACACGAAATTTACTTCCAACTTTTGGAAATCCTTGATGGCTGGTCTAGAGACCAAATTATTGTTTAGCACAGCCTATCATCCTCAAACCAATGGACAGATCGAAAGAGTGAACCAATGATTAGAAGACATGCTAAGAATGCATGTAATGAATCAACCTAAAAAGTGGGAAGATTACCTGCCACTAGTGGAATTTGCCTACAATAATGGCTACCAAGAATCCCTGAAGATGAGTCCTTTCGAAGTCCTCTATGGTAGGCCGTGCAACACTCCAGTCAGTTGGAGTAACCTAGTAAAAAAATTACTATTGGACCCAACATATTGAAAGAAATGTAACCACAAGTGATTCAAATAAAACAAAATCTAAAGGTCGCTCAGAACAGACAGAAAAGTTACGCCGACCAAAAGAGAACTCCAAGAGAATTCAAGATGGGAGACCACGTATATCTCAGAGGTAGGCCCAGGAAGAGTTCCCTGAGGATGGGAGCTTGTGCAAAGTTGGCACCTCGGTATTTCATACCCTTTGAAGTTCTAGATAGAGTGGGACCTATAGCCTATAGGCTAGCACTTCCTCCCACAGTAAAAGCACATAATGTTTTCCATGTTTCATTATTGAAGAAATATGTACATGATTCTAATCATATAATTGACTGGTCTGTGATCCAAGTGGAACCAGAGGGAGAATTCCTGCCAGAACCTCAATTCATACTAGATAGAAAGGAAACCCCACTCAGGAACCGAACCATTGCACAGGTCAAGGTGCAGTGGAAACATTTTGGCCTAGATGAGGCTACGTGGGAAATTGAAGATGCCATGAAACAAGCATATCCGGTTTTGTTTACTTCTGTAAACAGACGTCATATTGATAGATAGAACATCGAGGATGATGTTCCTTTAAGGGGGAGGGAATTGTAACACCCTGTTTCCCCCAGTCTGTAAACATAATTATATTGGCCAAGAACTATGGTAAACTCAAATATGTGAATGTTTGATTTGATGGACCTTTGTATAAAAGGTCGATGAATGTAAATTATGTATGAATATGTGTTGCATGACTTCAGGGGAGGGGATGTGCTAAAATAGACCATGATGGCTAATAAGAGGTGGTGGAAGGGACCTAGAATGGTTGCATTAACTTCCACCGAACCAATTCCATACTGGTTTTTACTTGCTCAAAGACCAAAGCAACTCTCTGACCCTGGAATAAATTACCCGTCAGGATGGTAGGTGGGGAGGCTCCTCAAGAGTTAATGAGGGGATGGGGGTGAACCGCCCATCCGTAGAAGCTCTCAGACCTGACCACGGATGGGGGAATTCACACCACACACAATCTTGCAGAAAAGGCAAGAAAGGAAGTGTGGGGGAGGGAGGAGAAAAAAAACGTTCACAATAGGGATCGCGGAAGAGAACCGGAGGAACTCTGGAAATACAGGGAGTTTTGAACAGAGGAGAAGGAGAGTAACCTTCGTCCTTGACTTTCGTTGAGCTGGAGGTAGGAGACTGAATCTCAAGCATCGTGGTCTAGATCGGGGGTGGCTAGTGGTAAATCCGTTTGGAGTCACTGAGCCTACGGTTGGGTGGAAACGAGCATCCCTCTCAGCAGTCGCATCACACCTGGTGTTTCTGATAAGTGTTTATGTCTTGTATTTTGAATTGAATATCCTGGATGCATGCTCATGTTTATACGCTCATAAATGGTTTATGTATAGAAGTGATTGCCTTGTGTTTTGATTGGGAATAATGGATGCATGTTTATACTTATATGACCATAATCGGTTTATGTATAGAATGAATAAGTTCAGAATAGGAGTTCGTTCCCTTGAGAATTGTCCCATCTACTTGACTCGTGCTCTGTCCTAGTTTAATTTCTCGAAGGCACCTTCTTCCAGGGAGTTTCCTTACATTTCAGAGTCGGAGTGAGTTCCTTGAAAAGACTACCTATATAGTAAACCCACGAGTTTACTTTACCCATGTCACATAATTCATAGCTCGGCGAATTAGGAAGGCATCTTGGTCAGGTCACGAAGCCTAGGGATAATTACCCAAGAATCATCTGAAGGTCCAAATGACCTGGATCTGAAAACCTTGTACAAGAAAGAGTATTCCTCTCAGGTTTCAAAGTCATGGGAGTTCAAAGCCCCGAGAGGTTGAATCTCGTGAATCAAGCTCAGAAAGGATAGTAAGCCCAAATATCGAAAGAGAATACCCCATCGTTTGGTAGAAGAACGGTCGAAATCCTTTCGAAAATACCTCAGATTTGTGAAGACTGATGGATCTAGAGGAGGAGCGCAGGCGTTAACACCTCGACCCCTTCAGCCTTCACAAGTAGCGATGGGATCCAGGACCGCAGATCCAAGGATCTGTCGGAGCTCTATTGAGCCGTCAGATCTGGAGCCATGGATCAACATCCATTGATCTTGAGGTAAGGGGCACATGGTTTAAGTTTTTCGACATTTCGTATACCGGGAAACATAAGAGGGAGAGTCTTTCGATCCCCAGGGACGTGAAACTGCGAAAATGCGCCAGCCGTTGGATCTGGAGAACAGTGGCACGAGAGCTGATAGATCAAGGATACATGCACGAGGTTTAGTCCCTAGGAGGTGCTCATAAGATCAAATCTGGACCATTGGATCAGGGGAGGCTCACAGCCGTTGGTCTCATACATAAATTCCCATATCGGGAATTCGGGGATTGGAGTTTCGAAAGGTAAGGAAACTCTCTGTTGTGGATTTTCACGAATCGCGAAATCCTGAAGAGCGAAAGGAGTAGGACCCAATCCTTGGAGGAGGGTCATATGGCCCCATAGAGTTGAGGGCTAATAACCGTTGGGCCCCAAACGGGTTTCGGGGTTTCGGGACTCAAGAGGTAGAGTTGCATGGTCAACACAACTCCTGGAATCACGAAGAGAGAAACGTCGAAAGGTGGGTCCCAAGTATCAGTCAGAGGATATGTGCGGTGGAAGTCAAAGGAGTGGTCAGAGTTTCGAAAACCTTTCGAGTTCTGGGAATTCGAAAGGGAAAGGAGGAACGCTTGCATCACGATTCCCCGAATTGCAAAACCCTGAAAGCATTTAGAGGAATAGTACCAGGTCATAGGACCGGTCGTATGAAAAATGATTCAAGGGAGGAGCTAAGAATCTATTAGACCCTTTCGGATTTCGGCATTTCGAAAGACAGAGAACAGGGGAACGCTTGCATCGCGATTCCCCAAATCGTGAAAGCCGGAAGCACCTTTTTGGTAAGGCCTGTGGTCATAGCCAACGATCACATGGAGGAGGATAAGGGAAGGGATGGTTTGCGCTAGGCCCCATAGAAATTTGGGGATTCTGTCCCTTGAAGAAAAGACGAAAATTCTATGTTGCTGTAGCAGGGGTGTGACAGTTTCTAATTTTGCTATGGAAAAATAACAATAACTAACAAGAAAAAAAGCAACTCCCAAAGGTTTAAAAAATCCCATTTACTGGTTCTAGAACCCCGCTACCTCTTGTCAATCAATGAACAACATGTAATGCCTAATAGTTTTGGAGTGTTGAAGTCGCGCGACAATAGTAAGATGGTTTATGAAAAGCGAAGAAGTCAATCAACGAAAACCAACACTCTAAAAACCAAGGGATACAGCAACATCAGAGCATTGATATGCATTGAGGGTGAAAACTCTTGCCAAGAAATGATAAATGGCCCATTGACCACACTCATGAAGTGGAGTTGTTGTGCAATGGAAATCTATGCTTCCAAGAAATGGCAAAGCCATGGCAACAACATTTCACGTTTTCAAAATGAAGGCACATGGTGTGAAGCATAGAACAATCAATTGGATAAACCACCAAATTTGGGGTTTCAGACAATGTCATGGAAATAATGACCAATAAGAAAATAGACAATGCCATGGAAATAGTGACGAACAAGAGAACAAAGAATGCCCAAAGATTTAGAAAAGAACACCCACTGAAGGGAATCATGAACCTCTAATCAATCAATGACCAACATGCAATGCCCAAGATTCTTGAAGTGAATTGAATTTACACAATCACAGTCGAATTATTTGCAAAAAATAGAGAAGTCGGGCAATGACAATCAACACTCCATAAACCAAGGGACCCAATAGCATCGAAGCACTAATAAGGATCGAGGGTGCAAGCTCTTTCCAAGAAACGACTAATGCCTGATCACCCACACGTGCAACATAGAAGTTTTGTAATGAATATCAATGCCTCCAAGAAACATAGAATCTGAGCAACACCAATCCACACTTGCAAAATCTAGGCACACATAACAAAGAAGAGAATACTCAGTTGGAGAGATCACCAAATTTGAGGTTTTTGACATTGTTATGAAAAAATAATAGCAACCAATAGGAGAAGGGGAAATCCTTGAAGGTTTACAAAAGCACATTGACTTGTATAAATCCTGCCACCTCTTACCAATCAATGAACAACATGCAACACCTAAGAAGCTAAACCAAAGAGAGGGTTTCCAGAACCTAAGCGTCCAACTTCCATAAGGGAATTGCATGGAAAAGTCAAGAGGACTAGCATGGCCAACCCAATAGGTTTCACTACATTTTCTTTCATCCAATGACCAATGATTGCCAAATATCCCTCATGAGAGATATGCATGCAAGGCCAAGTTTCTAGTCCCTAGATCCAACAACCAAAGGAAATATTACCAAGTCCACAACACAACAACAATAGTTTTTAGAGTGAACCAATTAGAGATGGCCCGTGCTTGAGATTGCATCTTCCAATGGTCGATGACAAGGAATTTCCATGGGCAATAAGGTCGTTTGTCCATCCTACATGTGTCACAATCCTGCATGTTGTAGCAATGATACTAACTAGAATGATCCATTGGAAAGAGACCACCAAATTTGGGGTTTCCAATAAATATATGGCAAAAGAACAACAAAAAATATGATGACAAATAAAGCCCCACTACTTGCAAATGAAAAAACCAACCAATACTTAGACATGGTGAAATGTTACAGGGAATCAATGACCAAGTGGATTCTAACTGCACTCAAAGCGTCCACCTTCCAAGGAGGTGGCAAGGAAAAGTTCATACAACATAACAAGGGTCCCCAACACTAGATTTTTTTTTTTTTATGTCATAGGACCAAATCCATGCTCCCTTGTCCATTGGAAATATGAATTGCACCAAATGGTATGCATCTTGCAAGCTCTTCCTAGCAATGATTAATGCACAAATGCTAACAACCTTGGAGTGGAGAAGTTATGCGACAACAATTAACACTTGAAAAAAGTTGACTAAGTCAACAATGACAATCAACACTTCAAAAGTCAAGGCACATAGCATCATCGAAACATTAAATGACATGGAGGATGCAATCTCTTTCTAGGTAATCATCAACCCTCAATGGCCAACAATTATGCAGTGGAGAATTCATCACACACCAATCCACACTTGCAAGAAATGTAGAAGTCAAGAAACAATGTTGCACACTTACACAATCGATAAGTGTTGACATCCACCCTAGGTAGTTTACATACCTAATGAATCACCCAAGAAAGATACCCTACAATGTATGAAGTACACGAATGGATTTAGGGAGAGGAGGAATTTTTGTCTAAACAACCAAAGAGAAACTTTCTTTAACAAGATTACATGTCTTCCTTATTTCTAAGGATGAAAAATGAAGGATAGTCGATCATTACATGACAACATATGAGGCAACTCAATGGCCAAAGTAGTGACTTCTTGTGACCTAAATTTTGTGGTTATATTATCATTTCAATTTGCTTTATGCTCACTTAGGAAGCTATATTATTTGAATCAATGGATAAATCATGGATTTCCTCGATAATTAAATCATTTTAATGACAACTAATAGTGACGTTTAGACTTGGATTTTGCCTCAAATATCCTAAGTCTCTCATTTTTCCTCTTCTATTGTGTACCACTTATTCACTAGATAACCCATCATGTCTAGGAAAATGTGTGGCCATACTCTCACAACAATGAAAAGTAAGCTTTGCACCTTGCATTTTTGCACTCATAATTTTTTTTCTCTAGACTCATCCTTAATTTGAACTTTGGTATTGGATTAATATTTGTAGTCTAAAGTTTCTATACAAATATCTCAATAAAATAATTGTTGTTGTAGACCAAGTTTGAGTCCTATGTGCATGGGTATCTACAATATAGATGCTTGTCCTATGAATGTTTCAACCAAAGATTGGATTCTTCCTTTTGTGTTGATATTCATCACATGACATACTTCACATAGTTGACTAGGAATGGCGGTCTATGAGCCTCAATAAAAGGAAGGATGAAGGATCAACTTGTATTGGAATAAATCTTGGAATTTGCTTGATCTATATTTCCTATATCCTTGGTATTTTTCAGACTGTGAAGCAAGTTTTTATGCTTTATTTAGGTATTGTTCCGATCTTCCAACAATGTCTAGACCTTTATTCATAATTTTCATTTGACAATCGTATAAATCAATGCCTAAATATCCACCTATGGACATTGGGATTTTCAAGCATACTTGTCCATTCTAGTTTGGTTCATATTCCACATTCATTAAGTGGATCACTTGTTAAATATGGATTATTGAATAATTGCTTAGTGTTTCATCTATTGGATTTGTCCACATTTTTCCATGGTAGGGTCTAGAGGCAATATGATATTGTTGTCATCTTCTTTCATTTTGATCCTATATTTCTCCAAGGATATTATTTCTTTCATTTGTTTATCCCATGATCTACTAATAATTCTTTTCTAAGTTGATCCACCATCGACCACCAGTCCACAAGTTCTATTAATAAAAAAATTGTTGTAATTTTGATCCCCATGATTTTAGTACAGTTTCTCCAACAAGTACTCCTACATGTTCCATACAGTGTCTATTTACAAATTTAATGTAATTTATTGATCTATGCAATTTTGGTCTTCCCATAGCAATCTGATTTTTTTCCCTAGTAAAATGTTAACCTAAGAACTGAAATTGACTACAACATGAGGTTGGAAGTATCCTACTACTTCCAAATCAATTTGAGGTCCATGTTTGTTAGCACCCAATTTTGTTGTCGTTTCACACATTGTGTTCTCTTTTGAAAAACAACCATCTTTGGTCTAGATAATACACTAACCAAGTATGCTTAACCATTTCCTGAAGGTTAAACCTATGCACATTTCCAAATATATTGTGTGCTAAAATGTTGTTTCCTCTCCTTCATGTGCGTTGACCTCCTTTATTGGGACCACACTGTAACGTACTTAGATCCTCACTGAGGCACACTACCACAATTTTTTTTTCTCTAATACCAACATGTAATGCACCCAGCTCCCTAGCTAAGAAATGTTACTACTAAAAATGACTTAGTATAACTCTAATACCAATCTGTAATATGCAGAAGTATACACAAAGTGACACACAAATTCATATTATCATCATTAATAATTAAACTCATAAATGCATTTGATTTAAACATGCACCACAACAATTAAACACACATAACAACATTCATATATGCAAAATGTAGAGTCAATGCAACATTCATCCTCAACATTTAATAGTAAATGAAACAGTGATTAAAACACTTATCTTTTAAAAATGATTTACATAACTGACTGTAGACAAAGGACGTTTCACCCAACCATAGACTCTACTGATCCAATTCTCTCAGTAGCAATTCACCCCTGAGCTGGGGCTATGATTCCACAAGGAAGGATAAGCTCCTATGGTGTCTACAATCCTCTATAACAACTCAATTACCCACTAAAACATAGTGACATGACTACTACAATAATTCCAACCACCCAACTCTCTTCCCCATCAACCTGCACAACCCAGGGATGAAATTTCCTTCTTTGGACCACAATCCCTCATACAATCTCCATCCCCTCCAGGGATCCAACATAGACCAAACATGAATCTAATCTCTTTACCGGGGGTTCCAAGAAATCCAGCCACAACAAGAGTGCTCACACAACAATCTCACTTGCTCTTAGATAATTTTCTCAACAAAAATTCACTCATAGGTGTTAGCACAAGAATTCTTATCTAGAAGAGGCCTAACTATTAGAGTTTTGGATTTTTGCTAAATACCAGTTCCCTCAGTGGTAAAGGGGGTTTGATATCATGAAGAAAATTAATTACTCTACACATGTTCAAGATTGAAGGCGTTGCGTAATATTCTGGCAGAAAATGAATTGTGCAGAGTTATTTTACCAGTTTTGAGTTATTAACTTAAAACTTTGATTGTGAACAATTGAGAAGGTATTTTTGAAAACTAGAGGAGGTTTTTTTTCATAACATTCCAAATAACAAAAACATCTCTCAGTTTTTCAAAATGTGTTTTGGTTTGAGAGATATTGGATATATAAGTAGGCGCTGCGTACTCTGCACAGTGGCGCTGCGTACTAATTTCCTGTAGCGGTCATGGTTTTCATATTCTCCTTGTTGGGAGGTTGCCACATGTCAAGGAGGGTTTGAATGAATTCTCAAGGATCATTTAGATGTCAAGGGACACCTGCACCTAATATTTATCTCTAGAAAAGGCCTCATGCATGAGGTGGAAACAATTTCTTAATGACTTCCAACAAATTCCTGAAAATCAATAGTTTGTTGGATTTTTGTCTCTTTGACTGTTGCCACCTATATCCAAGGCTTAGAATCCAATGGAGGAAATGAGATTCAACCTCCTTAGGTTATTTGGATGCTATTTTCTATTTAAGGAAGGAGATATCTCTTGGAGAATGGTTGGATTCATGAGCAAGAGAGATGAGAGAGTTGTAGGAGGCACTTTGCCTGTGATCATTGTAACCCTGAGGGGATTTTGTTTTTGTAAACATTTCTTTTATTGAAGGTTCATGATATATGTGTTATCGGATTTTATCTCTTGTTTTCTTTCCTAATTTGTCTTCTCACTTGAATGAATTGTACACCTTGAGGATCATGGTTGCCTTTGATTAATGGATTCTTGAGCATCTGAGGATCTGATGTATTTTGCCTACTAGTCACTGTTTATATTCAAGTACCTTGAATTCATTTATGCAGAGAGGATCTCTGCCTTATGGATGTTCTTCTTTGTGTTATATTTTTCTTCCTCTATTCAATAAACCTTTATCTTATATGCATATTGATTTCATTTAGTGAGTAGGGTGTTTGCTTGACTCCATAGCCCAATGGTCCATCATTGATTTACAACAGCTTACTGTCCTTCCCCTTCCTTGTTTTCTTCTTCTTAATCCACAAAACCAATCAAGCATTTTTATTTCTATGTTACCAAGATTACTCTCATTTGCAGTCTAGGAGTGACTCTTGGAGTGATAACATAATTGGCGCCATTGTCGGGGATGGAGATGAATGATAAATCTTCCCTGGGAGAACGACATTGATCAGATCCAACTTTTGATGGTGAACAAGGGATGGTCACATAATCAGGACTGCATCATTCACTTGGCGACTCCACTCGAATCCACTCCATGAAGGAAGATCATGTTGGCGACTTCACTGATACAGGAAAGTCATAGCCATGGAATCTATCTTGGCTCGGAGGTTTGCACCTTTCAATTTTTCAGCTATTCCTGGTTTTCCTAATCATGTGCCTTCCTTCTTAGAATGTGTAGATTTTTTGCCTTTATTTCGTGGAGATGAAGGGGATAACCCTGCCCAACATCTCATAGATTTTCATCAGTGCATAGATCGTTTGAATGTCTATCATGAAGATGCTCTCATGAAGGTGTTCTTATACTCATTACATGGTGATGCTCGAAGGTGGTGGTATCATTCACTCCCTGTTGCTAGCATATATTCGTTGTAGGAATTTCATGCAGCTTTCAATAAGCATTTCAGTAGGTACTACTCTTCTGACAAACTTCTTGAAGGGTGTTGTGAAAAATACAAGCTTTATATTCAGTAGGAAGTAGAGTCTTCTTCATGTGACGAGCTTAGTAATGATCCGATTGAAAGTGAAAGTGAAGATGAAACTGAGTTTTCTAATGAAGATGTGCATGAAATTTTTCTCCTTCTAATTCCCGAGAAGAGGACTTTCATGGCATGATTGATGGCTGTACTAATGATTGCATGGATTCAGATCCATTAAATCATATAGCTTATGCATCTGATCTCGCTGTTTTACAAGAAGAAACTATTGTAGAAAATGATCTTTCTCCTTTCTTGCAAGAGGTTTCCCATCCTTTGTTAGTACCTGAGATTGAAGAAGAAGATCAGGAGATTGATCATCTTTTTATGAAATAAAAGGGCATGCTTGATTCACCTATTTTTGATGAATATTTTGATGAAGGAGAGCAGATCTCTTTTGTCGACGTGAAGAGAATCCCACCAGTTTATGACAACTATGAATCAGATGTTGATGAAGAACAACTTTGTATAGAAATCAGCCATCCGGAAGCTCCCGTAGTAGAAATTCAACAGTCACCTTCTCAAATCAGTGAGCCCACATGTATTGTGTTGGAACCTAGATCTGCAAAAGACACCAAACAGTCTATCATCAACAGTGAAGCTAGCATATAGTCCTATTCAGATTTGCAAGCATCCGAAGGTGGCAGCCATGATTAGCAGGAGGATATGCAGATACTTTTAGATATTCAATTGAAACAACAACAAGAGGTATTTGTTTTCAGTCTTATAGATCCATTTGCTAATTATCTCGAGTCTCTGAGAAGCTTGGATGTCAGAGCACTTTTGTCAATTGAAGGATGGTTGTCCTGCTCTTTTGAAATGAATTTATGTATTCTTTGGTTTCCTACATTGATCATTTCCGGATCAAGATCCTTACCAATCAGTCAGATGCTTGTATGGATTCATTGGAAGCACTCTTTTACCTAATTTGAAGCAGCACACTTGATTAGAGTAGAAGTAGGAAGAGATAATCTCATTTTTAGCATTTCCTTTTTGTCAGTTTTCAACATACAATCATATCAGTTTCAAATAAGGAACATAGGTGTTTTCGAGTACAGAGGTTTTCTAGGACAGAGTTAAAGATGGACAAGGCACAGGTCTACAAGTTCTTGGAAGCTTGCGGGGAGCATGCAATCCCCCATGGAGCCTATGTTAGCACAAGAATTCTCATCTAGAAGAGGCCTAACTATCAGAGTTTTGGATTTTTGCTAAATACCAGTTCCCTCAGTGGTAAAATACACTACCTCTTTACACTGCCAAGGAATCTAAGTAAAGGGGGTTTTATATCATGAAAGGAAATTAATTACTCTGCACATGTTCAAGATTGAAGGCACTGTATTTTTTACAATGCTACCTAAACTGACACACAGACGCAGCATAGTGGCGCTACCTACAGGTGCTGCATAATATTCTAGCAGAAAATGAATTGTGCAGAGTTATTTTACCAGTTTTGAGTTATTAAATTAAAACTTTCATTGTGAAGAATTGAGAAGGTATTTTTGAAAACTGGAGGAGGTTTTTTTTCATAACATTCCAAATAAAAAAAACCTCTCTCATTTTTTCAAAATGTGTTTTTTTTTGAGAGATATTGGATATATAAGTAGGTACTATGTACTTTGCACAGTGGTGTTGCGTACTAATTTCCTGTAGCGGTCACGATTTTCATATTCGCCTTGTTGGGAGGTTGCCACATGTCAAGGAGGGTTCGACTGAATTTTCAAGGATCATTTAGATGTCAAGGGACACCTGGACCTAATATTTATCTCCAACAAAGGCCTCATGCATGAGGTGGAAACAATTTATTAATGACTTCCAACAAATTCCTGAAAAATCAGCACTTTGTTGGATTTTTGTCTCTTTGACTGTTGCCACCTATCTCCAAGGCTTAGAATCCAATGGAGGAGATGGGATTCAACCTCCTTAGGTTATTTGGATTCTATTTTCTATTTAAGGAAGGAGATATCTCTTGGAGAATGGTTGGATTCATGAGCAAGAGAGATGAGAGAGCTGTAGGAGGCACTTTGCCTGTGATCATTGTAACCCTAAGGGGATTTTGTTTTTGTAAACATTTCTGTTATTGAAGGTTCATGATATATGTGTTATCAGATTGTATCTCTTGTTTTCTTTCCCAATTTGTCTTCTCACTTGAATGAATTGTACACCTTGAGGATCATGGTTGCCTTTAATTAATGGATTCTTGAGCATCTAAGGATCTGATGTATTTTTCCTATTAGTCATTGTTTATATTCAAGTACCTTGAATTCATTTATGCAGAGAGGATCTCTGCCTTATGGATGTTCTTCTTTGTGTTATATTTTTCTTCCTCTATTCAATAAACCTTTATATGATATGCATATTGATTGCATTTAATGAGCAGGGTGTTTTCTTGACTCCATAGCCCAATGGTCCATCATTGATTTACAACATCTTATTGTCCTTCCCCTTCCTTGTTTTCTTCTTCTTAATCCACAAAACCAATCAAGCATTTTTATTTCTATGTTACCAAGCTTACTCTCATTTGCAGTTTGGGAGTGACTCTTGGAGTGATAACAATAGGCATAACAATCTCATTCTCAACACAATTATTAGCTTTAGCAAGTTGTTCTCAATACCCACTATGGCCGAACACTCTTCTACAAAAATCTTCTCTCTCTTTTTTCCATCTTGCTAACTGTAAAAATATCTCCTACCAATATGCTTTAATTTTCCTCTTTTCCCATGTTTTATTGAATCTTATTTCCCCCTAAAGATGATTACGCTCAACCCTTTCTACCATGAATGAGTGGGATGGCTTCCTCACTCAAAATATTACATGATTTCAATGATTTGAGTGCTTAATAAGTCAAAGGGATAAATGACAAACTGATTAATGAAGATTGCTTAGGAATCAAGGCATATGAAAACCCCTCAAAACCTCCATTAAGCCCCTCTATTTTGGAATCATAGGCCCCTATTACTCTCGTCCTTACCCATCTACAGTCGGCGGTGTATTTCATTTTTTATTATTTTCAATGTACAAATTTTACATATTACATCACTTGGCCCCTGACCATTCATAATATTTACAAATATACAATGCTACATTGGGGATCAAAACTAGGGTGTTCCAATCCCCTCTCCCTATAATTTGCATTTTTATTAGTGCACATAACCATATAAGTGTGTATGTATACACATATAAAATATTATATCACAATACTTGATAATTCTGTAGTTTAATGACTCATGCAACAATTCCAACCAACAATCTCTCGTTCCCCTCAATCTGCACAAACCAAGGAAGTGTACCCCCTTCTCGGCATTGTAGTCCCTCAGGCTTCCCCACTTCCCTTCTAGGGCTCCAACATAGGTTAGACACGAAGTCTCAGATTTGTGGCTCTAGTGTTGGAATACTAAGAGGGGGGGTGAATCAATATGAACACTTTTTACCACTTTCAATCACAGTATATATAAACTTCAACTTTATCAGCAGTATTCAATAGCTTGTCACTTATGCATTCAATATATCATTGCATCATAAACAATATCATTCATCAGTGCATAATAAACAACCATAGATACATAGTACATCAAAATTTACATGGAAACCCAAATGGGAGAAAACCACATAATGCTTTCTTATATATATCAAGAATACATTCATAGGAAGCACCAATTTCCCAATTCTCCAACACCAATTGGAAGGAGGCTCCAACCTAAAGGAATATGCAACTCCCTGAATTCTCCAGCTCCAACTAGAAGGAAGCTACGACCCCCTAATTTACAATCTCCAACTTGAAGGAATCTCCAACTCCCTTAATTCTCTGGCTCCAACCAGAAGGAGGCTACAACCCCCTTATTTACAGGCTCCAACCTGAAGGAAGCTCCAACTCCCCATGTTCTCCAACACAAACCAGAAGGAGGCTACAACCCCCTTTCCTTTCCTCGTCCTGTTTCCCTGAAATATAAGTGTAGACTCAACTTGTCACTACCACTAATACTGTCACTGCCACTATCACTTCAACCTGTCATTGTCACATCAACCTGTCATTGTCACATCAACCTGTCACTGATGATCAACCAATCATCCAACCTGTCAATGTCCATGCCACTGTCTATGTCACTATCACTATCACTAATATACCATCATCAACCAACTATAACTAGAGCCACTCACATGGATGCCAAAACCATCACCATACCATGTACATCAACCATGTACCTGATCCTATACCATACCATGTACGCAAACCCTGTACATCAACCATGTATCAGAACCTATACCATACCATGCACATCAACCATGTACCATAACCTGTACCATACCATGTACATCAACCATGTACCAAAACCTGTATCATAAATATGTGTCACAACATGCACATAAGATGTGCCTCAAGCATGTGCCAATGTCTCAACAAGATACTAAAGACATGCCTCAAGCATGCACCGTAACATCACCAACATGTAACCCTCAAAACATGCATATAGACATACCTTTAAACCTATATCTGACTTGGTGCACTGTTTTATAGACATGTAGAACTTCCTCAGCCTCAACAACATCAAACTAGCTCCACTTAGAAATTGGGTCCACATAAAAACCCCAACATCACTTGTCAACTCTGCATATAAAGCTGCTCATAATTGTACCTCAAATATGCAAACTTGTAAGATTCACCATGACCTCAATTTTCCATTTCTGATTATGAAATTTCTATTTGAGGTACTTCTGTATGTATTGTCAAACCTCTGAAAATTTCACATTCTACAAAGTTCGAGAATAGAAGTTATAACACAAATGCCAAGTTGATTTGTTTAAAACATGTTTCGGGACCATTCAGGAACTATGAATTCCGCAGAGCATATATCCAACATTATTGTGAGCCAATGTCTGAAACATTAACCAAAAATACTATGGGATCTTTCCTCCATCTCCTCAAAATTTCAAGGTCTGAAACTTCCCAGAACATAAGTTATAGTAGAAGTGGCAGACCTTCCTGAATTTTGACCTATTTTAGAGATCGAACTTCTACAACATGCCACGTGCTCAATATTTTATATCTAATTCTGAAACTCACAAATATAATACTAAAGACTGTAATATTTCCAATGCAATTGGTCTCATAGAATTTGGATTCTATATTAAGACGTTATGGTTGTTTTACCCAGAACACCTGTTTGAGACTAGTTGCAGGACTAGTAAAAAACCCTATCTTCCACAGAGTGTATCTCCAAAAGTACAATGACCCAAAAGATGAAATTTGTACCATAGGTACCTTGACATGTCTTCTCAACCTCCTCCAATTTTTTATATTTGAATCATTCTAGAAGACAAGTTATATAAAAAATGGTAAGATGACCTTTAAATAACATTCCTTAGAACACATCATCACAAGACTTCATCCTCCCTTGGAATTTTTCCCTCATTCACTTCATATTCCCTATGAAATATGACTCAGATGTACTTGATTACCTTAGATAAGAATCACTTTCTCACTTATATATATATTCAATGAACTTGTGTGTGTACAAATGAGAGGCTCTTGATGTGTATTTATACTTTTCCAAGTGACTTCTTTACTTAACTTTAGGGTTGACCTGTAACTTCTTGTTTACAACTGTTTTACCCTTTTTCCTCATTTTGGGACCAACTAATAACTTCTTGTTGCAACCATTTAGGGGCTTCTTAACCATTCTTTGAGGCTTCCAACTTCATGACCTCATAACTCCTCGACTGCGAGGAACTACTTGATGTACCACCTACCGTTGGAAATGACATGACAAGGAATATCCATCTATGAGTGTGTTACATGCATTTACACCGTCCTTCATGTCCTTATGCCTAAAAAAAATTCAGGATTCATGACCAAACCTCTGGGGCTTCTTGTAGACTTCTTCAGATGCACCCATCACATCTGTTGACATCAATGACAACCACTTATTTTGACATCAAAGACAAACAAATATCCAAAAACATCATTGACAACCAACTATCCAACATCTAGAAAATCTAACTGCAACAAAATGGAGTCTTTGTACACATATGTACAAATTTACATTCATATTTCCTCAAAATTATGTAAAACGTTGCAAGTACTCTTCCCGCATGACCTCTTCATGCTCCCATATGGCATCTTCGGGACCATAATAGGTCCATTGAACCTTTACCAAGACGATGGCTCGGTTCCTGAGCACTTTGACTTTCCGATATACTATGCACACCATATCCACCCAAAAGTCCCCTTCATGCTCCACCTAGAATCACCGTCCAATCAATCACATGGTTAGGATCATGCACATACTTTTTTTAATAAAAACACATGAAACACATTATGAATTCTCATGATTGTAGACAGTGCAAACATGTATGCAACTGGGTCTATCTTCTCTAGAACTTCAAATGGCCCACAATATCCCACTGCCAACTTTGGGCAACTTCCCAATTTCAACGAGCTCCTTTTTTCCTTTACTTTCAAAAACACATGCTTGCCCACTTTAAATTCTCTATGTTCTCTTCCCTCGTCAACATAGCTCTTTTTTCTATCATGTGAAGTATTTAAATTATGTTTTATTTTTACCATCTGTTCTTCCATTTCTCTTAGCATTCTATCCCAATAACTGCTCTGTCTGCTGGGTTATCCCAACTCACTGGTGTGTTGCATTTTTTGCCATACAAGGCCCAAAATGGGCTCATTTTCAATGATGTCTGATACCCATTGTTATAAGTGAATTCAATAAAATGAAGATAGTCTTCCCACTTGGAAGGTTGATCCATTACACACATTCTTAACATATCTTCAATCATTTGGTTGACCCTATCAGTTTTCCCATTTGATTTTGGATGATAAGTTGTGCTAAAATTTTGATTTGTTCCAAATCCTTTAAACAACCTCTTCCAAAAATTGGAAGTGAACGTGGTATCTCTATCAGATACGATTGCCTTAGGAACACCATGTAGCCTGGAAATTTCCTTCATATAAATTACTACAATGTTGGTTGCCTTATGTGTCATCTTGATTGGTATAAAATACACAACCTTTGTAAGCTTCTCCACCACTACTATGATGGAATCATGTTTCCTTTCTATTCTAGGCAACTTGGTAATGAAATCTATGGTAACAATCTCCCATTTCCACTCAGGTATGGGAAATGGTTGTAGCAATCCTACTAGATGTTTGTTCTCAACCTTTACCTTTTGACATTCCTTGCATATAACAATAAAATCAACCACATATTTTTTCATTTCAGGTCAATAATATTGGCCTCTTAGAACTGCAATTGTTTTCTTATATCCTGGATGTCTGACATATGACACATTGTGCATTTATTTTAAAATTAAATTTCTCAATTATTGAGAATTAGGAACATGAAATTTGTTTCTGTACAAGATAATTTCATCCTCTTCTATTTTGTAATATTTATATTTTTGTTGTACATTATTCTATTGTAAGATTTCTTTAATTTGCACATAATGTTGATTTGTTGTCACAGCTTCTAAAATTCTATCTTACATGCTTATTCTATTGTAAGATTTCTTTAAATTTGAACTATACATGCTTATGGCTGTGGCACACATTTCATGCACCCTTATACTGAGTGCATCAACCACTTTATTCTCTTTCCCTTTAATATGATTGATGTCAAATTCATATTTGTTGAGAAATTCAAGCCATATAGTTTGTATGGAATTCAATGTTGGTTCCAAGAAAATATTTCAGACCACTATGGTTTGTTCTCAACTCAATTTTTCTTCCCATGAGGTAATGCCTCCACATTTTTAGTGCATGAAAAATGGCTACAAGTTCTAAATCATGGGTAGAATAATTTATTTCATGATCATTAAGTTTCCCTGATTCATAACATATGACATGCCCATTTTGTGTAAGGACTCCACCAAGTCCTTCCTTGCATGCATCTGTGCACAAAACAAAATCTTTTATCTGGATCTACAACCTTTAAAATAGGTGCATTGGTTAATAAATCTTTCAAGTGTTGGAATCTCTCTTCACACTTGGTAGTCCATTCAAATTTTATTCATTTATTTTGCAACGAATAGATTGGGTGTGAATTCTTGGAGAAACCTGCAAAATCTCCTATAGTAACCAACTAGACCCATAAATGATATAACTTATGAAATATTCTTTGGTGTTGTCTAAATTTTTATTAATTCAATATTTTCTGGATCTAGTTCTATGCCATCCTCTGAGACAATGTGGCCCAAGTGATGGATTTGATTTTGATAGAAAGCGCACTTGCTCAACTTGGCATGCAATTGGTGTTGTCTCAACACTTGTATCACCATTCTCAAATGTTTCTCATGCCCCTCCTTTGTCTTCAAGTAGATAAGAATATCATCCAAGACGACAATAACAAAATTGTCCAGGTAATCTCTGAACACTCTATTCTTTAAAAACATAAAAGTAGTTGGTGCATTTGTCAACCCAAATGGAACCACTACAAATCATAATGAACATACCTTGTTTGAAAGAATGTCTTTCTAGTATCTTCTTCTCAGATTCTTATTTGATGATAGCATGATCTCAAGTCAATCTTAGAATATATATTTGCTCCCTTCAACTAATCAAAGAGATCATCAATCATTTGCAAAGGATACTTTTTTTTATTGTAACCTTATTCAGTTGTCTAAAGTGAATACATAACCTCAAAGTTCCATTCTTTTTCTTCACAAAAAGAACCAGGGCACCCCGAGGAGAAACATTTGGGCATATGTACCCCTTGTTCAACAACTCTTCTAGTTGCATCTGCAACTCTTTTAGTTATGGTGTGCTCATTCTATAGTGATTCTTGGACACTGGAACAACTCCAAGCATGAAATCGATATAGAAGTCCATGTCTCTCTTTGGTGGAAATCCTAGCAATTCCCAAAACACATCTTCATATTCCTTCAAATATTGGATAGTATTCAATATTTGGCACTTCATCCTTAGTCGGATCTTCCATATGTGTTGCATATATTTGGCACCCTTTTCCAAAACATTTTATTTTTTATTTTTTTTCAGCTGCAATGCTAAAATCTTTTTGACAGATATAGGCCTTGGAATACCTTGAACTGTCATTGAATTTTCTTCCTCATCAAGACATGTGAAAGCCCTATTTTAGCAATCTAGGAAAACATGATGATTTTCTATCCAATCCATGATAATCAAGAAGTCATATGATCTGAGTGGTATGATGTTCAAATATGTCTTAGTGCTAAATCCATCCATGTTCATTGCATAATATTTAACAAGATCATTGATTCTTCTCTTGGTTCCAGTGGCTAGATGAACCAACGAAGAATTTTCATGCTTACATCTCTTCAATTTAAACATTTCAACCACATTAGGATATATATAGCTATGACTATCTCCAAAATCAATCAAAATAGCTATGGGTTGATAATCAATATTTCGTTCCACCTCAATCATGTGGGAATGAAAATCTGTTTGGGTATTGTCCAAAACTGCATAAATCCTTGGCACGCTCCTGCCCATGTCTTCCACTATATCGACTTCTTGAATGTTATGCACAATCCTCATCCTATCTCCTTTATGAGGACAATCTTTATACATGTGGTCTCCATCACATCCCCAACACTTTATAGGTCGTTGTCTTTCCCTTTCCCCCAAGGAATCTATCATAGTGGAATCTTTCCCTTTCTTTTTTTCATCCCAAGATATTTGAAAAGATGGTCTTCCCTCATTCTACTCATAAAGATAAAATATAACATTGGTTTATGTTGATTCACATGGATTTTTCTTTGTAAGATTAAGATATAAGAAATCTAGAATTATAAACTTTATATTTATAGTTTTATGGTTTTTTATTTTAAAAATGTTTTAATTTTTTTGGTTTGATATTTTAAAATATTTTTAATATAATTGTTTATATTTTTTTGTTTTCAAACTTAACAAGTTATGTAAGTTATTTAAATATTCACATTAATTTGAGAAGATTGTCTAACAAGATAATAGGGGATGTCTAAAGGTTTAGAACAACATACTTACTAGTAAGACCCTACTACCTCTTGCTTATCAATGATCAATTCAATAATCTTGCAATAGAAGTGCAATGGCATTCAATGCTTCCAAGAAATGGAGAAGCCGAGCAACAACATTCCACACTCGTGAAATCAGTGCACATAGCACGACATTGAGAAGATTCCATTGGAGAGATCACCAAATTTATCGTTTCTAATTTTGCTATGGAAAAAGAACAACAACCAACAAAAAAAAAAGCAACTCCCAAAGTTTAAAAAAATCCCATTCGCTGGTTCTAGAACCCCGCTACCTCTTTTCGATCGATGAACAACATGTAATGCCTAATAGTTTTGGAGTGTTGAAGTTACACGAAAATAGTGAGATGGTTTATGAAAAGAGAAGAAGTCAATGAACGAAAACCAACACTCTAAAAAACAAGGGATACAATAACATCATAGCATTGATAGGCATTGAGGGTGAAAACTCTTGCCAATAAATGATAAATGGCCCATTTCCCACACTCATGAAGTGGAGTTGTTGTGCAATGGAAATCTATGCTTCCAAGAAATGGCGAAGCCATGGCAACAAAATTTCACATTTGCAAAATGAAGGCACATGGTGTGAAGCATAGAACAATCAATTGGATAAACCAACAAATTTGGGGTTTCGGACAATGCCATGGAAATAATGACCAATAAGAGGATAGACAATGCCATGGAAATAATGACCAACAAGAGAACAGAGAATGCCCAAATATTTAGAAAATAACACCCACTGAAGGGAATCATGAACCTCTTATCAATCAATGACCAATATGCAATACCCAAGATTCTTGAAGTGAATTGAATTTACGCAATCGCAGTCAAATGCTTTGCAAAAAACAGAGAAGTCGAGCAATGACAATAAACACTCCATAAACCAAGGGACCCAATAGCATCTAAGCACTAACAAGGATCGAGGGTGCAAGCTCTTTCCAAGAAACGACTAATGCTTGATCACCCACACGTGCAACAAAGAAGTTGCGTAATGAATATCAATGCTTCTAAGAAACATAGAAGCCGAGAAACAATAATCCACACTTGAAAAATATAGGCACACATAACAAATAACAGAATAATCAGTTGGAGATATCACCGAATTTGATGTTTTTGATTTTGTTATGACAAAATAATAACAACCAATAGGAGAAGGGGAAATCCTTGAAGGTTTACAAAAGCACATTGACTTGTAGAAAGGCTTCCACCTCTTACCAATCAATGAACAACATGCAACACCTAAGAATCTAAACCAAAGAGAGGGTTTCGCAAACTTAAGCGTCCAACTTCCATAAGGGAATTGCAGGGAAAAGTAAAGACGACTAGCATGGCCAACCCAATAGGTTTCACTACATTTTTTTTCATCCAATGATGAATGCTTGAAAAATATCCCTCATGAGAGACATGCATACAAGGTCGAGTTTCCAGTCCCTAGATCCAACAACCAAAGGAAAGATTACCAAGTCCACAACACACCAATAATAGCTTTTAGAGTGAACTAGTGAGTGATGGCCCACGCCTGAGATTGCATCTTCCAATGGATGATGACAAGGAATTCCATGGACAATAAGGTCATTTGGCCATCCTACATGTGTCACAGACATGCATGTTGTAGAAATTATACTAACTACAATGATCCATTGGAAAGAGACCACCACATTTGGGGTTTCCAATAAATATATGGCAAAAGAACAGTGACAAATATGATGACAACTAAAGCCCCACTACTTGCAAAAGCACAAACCAACCAATACTTAGACATGGTGAAATGTTATAGGGAATCGATGACCAAGTGGATTCTAATTGCACTCAAAGCGTCCACCTTCCAAGGAGGTGGCAAGGAAAAGTTCATACAACATAGCAAGGATCCCCAACACTAGAATCAATGTTTTTTATGTCATAGGCCCAAATCCATGCTCCCTTGTCCATTGGAAATATGGATTGCACCAAATGGTATGCATCTTGCAAGCTCTGCCTAGCAATGATTAATGCACAAATTCCAACAACCTTGGAGTGGAGAAGTTATGTGACAACAATTAACACTTGAAAAAAGTTGATTAAGTCAACAATGACAATCAACACTTCAAAATTCAGGGCACATAGCATCATCAAAACACTAACTGACATTGAGGACGCAATCTCTTTCTAGGTAATCATCAACCCTCAATGGCCAACAATTATGCAGTGGAGAAGTCATCACACAACAATCCACACTTGCAAAAAATGTAGAAGTCAAGAAACAATGTTCTGCACTTACAAAATCGATAAGTGTCAACATCCACCCTAGGTAGTTTACATACCTAATGAACCACCCAAGCAAGATACCCTACTGCCAACAAATAATAGCAACAAACAAAGCATGATCAATCGACACAATGTATGAAGTACACCAATGGATTTAGGGAGAGGAGGCATTTTTGTCTAAACAACCAAAGAGAAACTTTCTTTAACAAGATTACATGTCTTCCTTATTTCTAAGGATGGAAAATGAAGGATAGTCGGTCATTACATGACAACATATGAGGCAACTCAATGGATGAAGCAGTGACTTATCGTGACCTAAATTTTGTGGGTATCTTATCATTTCAATTTGCTTTATTCTCACTTAGGCAGTTATATTATTTGAATCAATGGCTAAATCATGGATTTCCTCGATAATTAAAGCATTTTAATGAAAACTAATAGTGACATTTAGACTTGGATTTTTCCTCAAATGTCCCAAGTCTCTAATTTTTCCTCTTCTATTGTGTACCACATATTCACTAGATAACCCATCATGTCTAGGAAAATGTGTGGTCATAGTCTCACAACAATGAAAAGTAAGCTTTGCACCTTGCATTTTTGTACTCATAATTTTTTTCCTCTAGACTCATCCTTAATTTGAATTTTGGTATTGGATCAATATTTTTAGTCTAAAGTTTCTATCCACATATCTCAATAAAATAATCATTGTTGTAGACCAAGTTTGAGTCCTACGTGCATGGGTATCTACAATATAGATTCTTGTCCTGTGAATGTTTCAACCAAAGATTGGATTCTTCCTTTTGTGTTGATATTCATCACATGACATACTTCACATAGTTGACTAGGGATGGTGGTCTATGTGCCTCAATAGAAGTAAGCATGAAGGATCAACTTATATTGGAATAAATCTTGGAATTTTCTTGATCTATATTTCCTATATCCTTTGTATTTATCAGACCGGAAACAAGTTTTTATGCTTTATTTAGGTATTGTTCCGATCTTCCAACAATGTCTAGACCTTTATTCATAATTTTCATTTGACAATCATATAAATCAGTGTCTAAATATCTACCCATGGACATTGGTATTTTCAAGCATACTTTTCCATTCTAGTTTGGTTCATATTCCACTTTCATTAAGTGGATCACTTGTTAAATATGGATTATTGAATAATTGCTTAGTGTTTCATCTATTGTATTCGTCCACATTTTTCCCATGGTAGGGTGCAGAGGAAATATGATATTGTTTTCGTCTTCTTTCATTTTGATCCTATATTTCTCCAAGGATATTGATGCTTTCATTTGTTTATCCCATGATCTAATAATAATTGTTTTGTAAGTTGATCCACCATCCACCACCAGCCCACAAGTTCTATTAATAACAAATTTGTTGTGATTTTGATCCCCATGATTTTAGTACAGTTTCTCCAACAAGTACTCCTACATGTTCCATACAATGTTGATTTACAAATTTAAGGTAATTTATTGATCAATGCAATTTTGATCTTCCCATAGCAATCTGAGTTTTTTTCCTAGTAAAATGTTAACCTAAGAACTGAAATTGACTACAACATGAGATTGGAAGTATCCTGCTACTTCCAGATCAATTGGAGGTTCATGTTTGTTAGCACCCAATTTTGTTTTCGTTTAACACATTGTGTTCTCTTTTGAAAAACAACCATCTTTGGTCTAGATAATACACTAACCAAGTACGCTTAACCATTTCCTCAAGGTTAAATATATGCACATTTCCAAATATATTGTGTGCTAAAATGTTGTTTCCTCTCCTTCATGTGCATTGACCTCATTTATTGGGACCACATTGTAACGCCCCTAGATCCTTACTGAGGAACACTACCACAATTAGTTTTTCTCTAATAACAACCTTTAACACGCCCAACTTGCCAACTGAGAAATGTTACTACTAAAAACGAGTTAGTATAACTCTAATACCAATCTGTAATATGCAGAAGTATACAAAAAGTGACACACAAACTCATACTATTATCATTAATAATTAAAATCATAAATGCATATGATTTAAACATGTTCCACAACAATTAAACACACATAACAACATTCATATATGCAAAATACAGAGTTAATGCAACATTCATCCACAACATTTAATAGTAAATGAAACGGTGATTAAAACACTTATATTTTAAAAACAATTTACATAACTGACTGCAGACAAATAATGTTTCACCCAACCATAGACTCTACTGATCCAATTCTCTCAGTAGCAAGTCACCCCCGAGATGGGGCTATGAGTTCACAATGAAGGATAATCTCCTATGGTGTCTACAATCTGTTGTAACAACTCAATTACCCACTAAAACATAGTGACATGACTCCTACAATAATTCCAACCACCCAACTCTCTTCCCCATCAACCTGCACAACCCGAGGACAAGATTTCCTTCTTTTCACCACAGTCCCTCATACAATCTCCATCCGCTCTAGGGATCCAACACATACCGACCATGAATCTAATCTCTCTACTGGGGGTTCCAAAAATTCCAGCCACAACATGAGTGCTCACACAACAATATCACTTGCTCTTAGGTAATTTTCTCAACAAAAAATTCACTCATAGGCATACCAACCTCATTCTCAGCATAGATGTTAGCTTTAGCAAGATGTTCTCAATACCCACTATGGATGGCCACTCTTCTACAACAATATTTTCTCTTTTTTTCCCCTCTTGTTAACTGTGAAAACTCTCCTACCAATATGCTTGAATTTTCCTCTTTTCCCATTTTTTCTTGAATCTTATTTCCCCCCCAAAGATGATTACACTCAACCCTTGCTACCATGAATGAGTGGGATGGATTCCTCACTCAAACTCTTACATGAATTCAATGATTTGAGTGCTTAATAAGTCAAAGGGATAAATGGATAAATGACAAACCGATTAATGAAGATTGCTTAGGACTCAAAGCATATGAAAACCCCTCAAAACCTCCATTAAGCCCCCTCTCTTGTGGAATCATAGCCCCCAATTACTTTGGTCCTTACCCATCTACAGTCGGTGGTGTATTTCATTTTTTATTATTTTCAATGTACAAATTTTACATATTACATTGCTTGGCCCCTATCCATTCATAATATTTACAAATATATAATTCTACATTGGGGATCAAAACTAGGGTGTTACAATCCCCTCTCCCTACAATTTGCATTGTCATTAGTGCACATCACCATATAAGTGTGCATGTACACAAATATAAATTATTACATCACAATACTTGATAATTCTTTATTTTAATGACTCATGCAACAATTCCAACCAACAATCTCTCATTCCCCTCAATCTGCACAACCCAAGGAAGTGTACCCCCTTCTCTGCATCGTAGTCCCTCACGTTGCCCCACTTCCCTTCCAGGTCTGCAACATAGGTCAAACAGGAAGTCTCAGAGTTGTGGCGAAACCCAAATAGGAGAAAACCACATAATGCTTTCTCATATATATCAAGAATACATTCATAGGAAGCACCAACTTCCCAATTCTCCAACATTAATTGGAAGGAGGCTACAACCCCCTATTTACAGGATCCAACATAAAGAAAGCTACAACTCCATGAATTCTCCAGCTCCATCTGGAAGGAGGCTACGACCCCCTAATTCACAAGCTCCAACCTGAAGGAATCTCCAACTCCATTTATTCTTCGTCTCCAACCGGAAGGAGGCTATGACCCCGTGATTTACAGGGTCCAACCTGAAGGAAGCTCCAACTCCCTATGTTCTCCGGTACCAACTGGAAGGAGGCTACAACCCCCTTTCCTTTCCTCGTCCCGTCACCCTGAAATATAAGTGTAGACTCAACATGTCACTACCACTAATACTATCACTACCACTGTCACTTCAACCTGTCACCAACCCGTCATTATCACATCAACATGACACTGATGATCAACCAATCATCCAACCTGTCAATGTCCATGTCACTGTCTTTTTCACTATCACTATCACTAATATACCATCATCAACCAACTATAACCAGAGCCACTCACATGGATACCAAAACCATCACCATACCATGTACATCAACCATGTACCAGAACCTATACCATACCATGTACATCAACCATGTACAAGAACCTGCATCATACCATGCACATAAACCATGTACCATACCATGTACATAAACCATGTACTAGAACATGTACCATAAATATGTGCCACACCATGCACATAAGATGTGCCTCAAGCATGTGTCAATGTCTCAACAAGATACTAAAGACATGCCTCAAGCATGCACCATAACATCACCAACATGTAACCCTCAAAAAATGCATATAGACATACCTTTAAACCTATAGCTAACCGAGTGCATTGTTTTATAGACCTGCATACCTTCCTCAGCCTCAACAACATCAAACTAGGTCCACTTAGAAACTGGATCCACATAGAAACCCCTCTTCATACAAAGTTGCTCATAATTGTACCTCAAATATGAAAACTTGTAATATTCACCACGAGCTCAATTTTCCATTTCTGATTCTGAAATTTCTAGTTGAGGTACTTTTGTATGTATTTTCAAACCTCTGAAAATTTCACAGTCTGCTAAGTCCCAGAACAGAAGTTATAACACAAATGCCAAGTTGATTTGTTTGAAACATATTTCAGGACCATTCAGGAACTTTGACTTCCATAGAGAATATCTCCAACATTATTGCAAGCCAATGTATGAAATTTTAACCAAAGATACTATGGGATATTTTCTCCATATCCTCAAAATTTAAAGGTCTGAAACTTCCCAGAACATAAGTTATAGCAGAAGTGGAAGACCTTCCTGAATTTTGACCTATTTTAGAGAGCGAATGTTAAGAACCAAACATCAATATAGCATAGAAAAACCTCAGGAAAAGTACTCAACGCCTTGAAAAAGAGATAATTTCATATAATAAGCCTCTTCGAGGGGGAAACCTCCTTTTACCCCACTTAAATGTTCAAGTACACGATGA